>OZ022243.1:13031764-13149264 GCA_963978895.1 Erpobdella octoculata | reverse complement strand
TTTCAAACGCCGGAACTTGAGCATGTAGTAACTGTAGCATCCACCAAACCACCAGATTCCGATACCGAAAGAAACATTCACCTCCGGAACTTCGAGCCATGCCATCACTTTCACCAAACGAGAAACACCACAAACCATAATGGCAGGAAACATTGTTTCGATTATTTTCTAAACGCCAGCAACTTTCCTTCTATTGCAAACAACCGAAACTTTCGCCGGCAGCCATAACGCGACTTCGTCCCTGAACTTGTAAACAAAGGAGGAGCTAACACTGTTGTACGGAAGCCAGAAGTGGCTGTTTAAATTTATTATCTCCTTTTTCATTCCTTTGCATCCATATCCAAAAAGAAGCTGTTTCTGCTCTTTCAGCTATTTTCTTGATAGCTTGAGTTTTTTTCCGACCCGACATTCCGAGAGCCACAAGCAATTTGACGAGTGAGCGACCGGCTAAACCCCTGGCGCCTACTTCAACTGGAAAAATCTCGACTCTATACCCCGCACGCTCCAAATCTTGGGCAAGGATTCTGTAACGCTCTTCTTTCAAGATATTTGAGGCTTCCATGTTGCTTTCCCATGGCACTGTCAATTCGATGAACAGCAACGTTTTGGCCAAACTGGAAAAAATGACAATGTCCGGTCTCAATCCGCTGCTGCGAACCAATTCCGGAAAGCAGTCTTCATCTTTTAAGTCTGCTGATATCCTCCAGTCATTTGCCGTATCAAGCAACGATTCTCTTCTCGTACTTGCCTTTCTGCGGCCCAAGTGCTGCAAGCCTTCTCTCTAGAAATAAACTTTTCTTCTGGGACACAACTGCATCGAATTGGCTAGTCTGCAGTTCTCCTTGATAATGCCCAGTATCTCTCTTAGAACCTCATTGTGGCGCCACGTGTATCTTCCCTTTGCCAAAGCATACGGACAACATGAGAGAATATGAATCAGAGTTTCTGTTTTCTCACACAGCTTGCAGGCTTCATTTTCAAGCTTTCCCCACTTCACTAAGTTCGAAGCTGTCGGCAGTTGATCATACATCGCTCTAATCACGAAAGATAGGCGGATGGGCGAGTAACGCCACAAATCATTCCATGTCATCGAATGTTGAACTGCCGCCTCCCATCTAGTCCAATCGCCCTGTTGCGACATCTGAGCACCTAACGGCACTCTTTCCAACTCCATTGCTCGCCTTCTGTCTTGAATAATTAGGTTTGTCCTTTCCTGCGACGAGGCCTTAGACCACCACACATGATGGAACCAACCCAGACCGAGCCGTCCCGGTTGCACTGCTCCGAGCTTTTCAGACCATTGCAAAGATCCCTCGGCTTCACAGATGTCCCTCCCTGCAGTCCAGCCTTTTCCCGATCCAACTGATGGGCCCACATTCACGATACATGGGTCTGAAGAGTTGTCCAGCATCAACTGTGTCCGTATCTTGCTAATCTTGTACTCTTCTACTAGGGACTTGAATGGAAGAGCTAACTTAGCTGACTTACTATATAGAGCTAAAGTTGTTAACGCCGGTGGAAGTCCTAGCCATTTCCGAATACAGCAATTTATTTTCTTCTCCATTCGCTCCACGTGAGATAAACATATCTCATAGATTGTTAATGGCCATAGCAACCTCGGTATCAAAACAAACTGTACCAGCCATACCTTGAACTTTCCCTGCAGCTCGGTTGAATTGATTTTCCTCAGGTCCTCAACCAAGCCCTGCAGAACGATGCTGCTCCGATTCACATCATTCATGGAGACGTTGTACCATCTTCCCAAGCTTTTCACAGGCTCTTGCTGGATTGTTGGGATTTCGCAACCAGCCACCGAGAATGAGACAAAACCATCAATCTCTCCATGTCGCAAAGAAAGGCTTCTCGATTTGGTTGGCTTGAACTTCATTCCACACCAGGACAACAAGTCGTTGAAATTTTGAAGAATACGGCGCATTTCGCCACAGTGATTCAAGATAAGAGTAGTGTCGTCCATGAAGGCTTTTATTGATGGCATGAAAATTCCTTTTCCCAGGTAAACATCCTGAACCCGAGATGCAATCGAACCGAGCAATAATTGCATAGCCAGAACAAATAGGATGGGAGAAATTGAACACCCCATAGCAATTCCGACCCGCAAGTTGAACCACTCTGTGGAGCACGTCGATGTTGACAGACGTAGCCTAAAACGGCGAAAATACTGTTGCAGAACATCGATGAGGAATTCTGGAACATTGTGCCTTTTGAGTGTCTTCCAGAGCAATTGATGGCGAACAGTCCCGTACGCGTTTGCTAAATCAAGCCAGACCACATGCAGGCTGAGTTGGTTTTGTTTTGCTCTTTTGATGGCCTCCCAAATCATGGATGAGTGCTCGATACATCCCGGTACTCCGGGGACTCCTCCTTTTTGCACGGATCTGTCAACGTACTCATTACGAATTGCAAAATCCGTGAGCCTCTTGGCCAGAACAGCGAAAAATATTTTTCCCTCCACGTTCAAAAGTGAGATTGGTCGGAATTGGTTGATATTGACCGAATCTTTTTCTTTGGGGATAAAAACTCCCTCCGCCTTCTGCCATTCCCTATCTACGCATCTAGATCGCCATGCAATCTTTAAACGGTTGTAGAGCAGCTTTTGCACGCCTGGACATATCTTGTATAACAAATATGGAATGCCGTTGGGACCTGGGGCAGATTTGTTCCTCGTTTTTTTTAGAAACTGAGATACTTCATTCATCTTTATCTCTCCACCGTCGAAAGCCACTTTCGGCAACTGTACTTCGGGAAAATCGGTTCTTTCCGGCAGCTCTGAATCGCTAAGAGGATCTTTGAACGCCAAACGAAAGTGCTCATCTAATTCTTGTTTTGTCGCTCGAAGAGTGCCAGATTTTGGTGGATCCAGCAAACTTTTTCCGAAGCAAAATGGATTTTCCATGAATTTGCATCTGGCTTTCTTTTGCTCACTTTTCTTTTTCCGGAGTCTTTCTGCAGCCCTGAGAGCCCGGAGCCGATTTTTTACATCCCGCCACAGTTCAGACAGACCAACTTTTTCGACCCCCTCTGCGATTCTCCATTGTCGCCTGAGTTTCTTTCGCTCCTTCTTTAATTTTTCAATTTCTCTCTGCCGTCTGGATACTGCTGCATGCGTGTGAACCGGGTTTTTCTGGACCACACCAAATGAATCAAAACATTTTTTGTAGATAATTTCTGAGAAGGTTTTCATATCGAGTTGTGGATTCTCCCTCAACTGGGCTTTGAGTAATCTCGTCAACTCCAAGTCTAATGTTGACCAAGCTGAAGTGTCAATTGCTTTCGGAAATTTAATTCTTGTCCTGGGTTCTGAATTTACATCTGCTTCTGAATCGGAGACTTTGTCGGGGCTGTGGTTAGCTTCCGGCCCGGCGTAGTCAGACGTGTTACCTGCCTCCTTGGTTGATGCAGAGCGTTGATTGATAGCAGTTTGACAACCCATTTTAGTTTTATGAACATTCATTCCGCGAATTGACTTAAATCTTCTTCCACAAACACATTCAGTTCCTCCGTCGAAAGCAATCTGTGGAACATGGATGGGTTCTGGAACTTCTTGAGCCGACGAAACTGAGCCCGCACTGAGAGATGATGGGCGGCGAACAGAAGCGGAAAGACATCCCATTTTTGTTCTGTGAACTTTCATTCCTCGGACTGTCTTAAAGCTTTTTCCACACACACACAACACGGGCAAACCCCCATCAGGGTTCCTTAGAAAAGCCGGTTCATCATCCTGTAGTCCATTGATGAGCTCATCATTCTCCCCCCCCCTTTCGGTAAGAGCTCTGGGGGCATAATTCTTTTGTTGTAGATGTAGCAAGCGAAGACGGAAATGTGCCCCGGCTAGCCAGGCCAAGACACCCGTAGTTCTTGTCTCTCCAAGATGTCTCCGGTCTTTCCCGGTGCCACTCGGTCTTCCCCGAGCGCCCCTCAGTCTTTCCTGAGTGTCCGATGGCTAATGCCCATGAAATGTATGTGAAAACTCTTCTTCGAGCAAGTTCGTCAGAGGTCTTCAGAGGAAGACCCTCCCAGCGTTTCGGCCCTTTTCCTGACGCTACCACGGGAGGGCGGGCCACGACCGTTGATCAGACGGCCGCCCCCTGACGAAATTTGTGTATCATATGTATGTATGTATGTATGTATGTATGTATGTATGTATGTATGTATGTATGTATGTATGTATGTATGTATGTATGTATGTATGTATGTATGTATGTATGTATGTATGTATGTATGTATGTATGTATGTATGTATGTATGTATGTATGTATGTATGTATGTATGTATGTATGTATGTATGTATGTATGTATGTATGTATGTATGTATGTATGTATGTATGTATGTATGTATGTATGTATGTATGTATGTATGTATGTATGTATGTATGTATGTATGTATGTATGTATGTATGTATGTATGTATGTATGTATGTATGTATGTATGTATGTATGTATGTATGTATGTATGTATGTATGTATGTATGTATGTATGTATGTATGTATGTATGTATGTATGTATGTATGTATGTATGTATGTATGTATGTATGTATGTATGTATGTATGTATGTATGTATGTATGTATGTATGTATGTATGTATGTATGTATGTATGTATGTATGTATGTATGTATGTATGTATGTATGTATGTATGTATGTATGTATGTATGTATGTATGTATGTATGTATGTATGTATGTATGTATGTATGTATGTATGTATGTATGTATGTATGTATGTATGTATGTATGTATGTATGTATGTATGTATGTATGTATGTATGTATGTATGTATGTATGTATGTATGTATGTATGTATGTATGTAGAATCGGATCTAGGGGGGGGGGCTGAGAGCGAAAAAATTAGCGGGAAAGCGACAGGGAACGGATAACGACCTGGAGCGGGAGCGCAAGCGGGAAGGAAACGGGAGCGAAAAAGAAACGCTTTTAGGTAAACCTCTAAAAACCCCGGGCAACGCCGGGTACCCCCGCTAGTATAGATATAAAAGGTAATTCGTGTGAGAGAGCATTCGCTTATTACATCCAAGCCGCAGGAGCAACATTTGGCATGCAGGAAGACTTCATTGATGAGAAAATTTTGAAAAATTAATCTGTTATTTATTTGATGTTTCATTGCTAAACAAAGAAAAAAAATGGTCAAAATAACCCGGGCAACACCTGGTAACCCTGTCAGTAAGCTATATAATGGCCGGAAAATGTTGCCCCTCTAAGGAAAATACTGAATTTACGTTCCTGGATTCTGCATACATATATACATACATCTATATATATAAAAGAACATGTCCTGACTGACTGACTGACTGACTGACTGACTGATAATCAACGCCGAGCTCGAACGTGAAATTTGGAACTTATATTACTTTTATTGCGCAAGCATCCACTAAGAAGGGATTTTGAAAATTTTGCTCCTGAAGGGAAGAAACTGGAAAACAAAGTTTTTTCTAAAACAATGTATATCTCGAAAACCAAAAATGAGGAGATTTTGAAATTTGGTATATGGATTCTTCTTGAAAAATAAAAAAATACGTGTTTTACCATTTTTTCAAAATTCGGTTTCCCAGACCTCAAATGTGGGTTGGTTTTTAAAAGTAGCTGCTACTCAAAAACTGTGAAGGCTACAGGAGTAAAAATTAGTATTTAGTTTCTACTCCAAAAATAATGAAACACGTGTTTTAGCATTTTTTGAAAATTTGGTTTCCAGGACTTCAAATGTGGGGTGGTAAATAGGGTTATTTGTTTTTTAAAGTAACTGCTACTCAAAAACTGTAAATACCACAGATTTAAAAATTAGTATTTAGTTTCTATTCTAAAAATAAAGATATACGTGTTTCACCATTTTTTACAAAATTGGTTTCCAGGACCTTAAATGTGGGGTGGACAATAGGATTACTTGGTTTTTAAAGTAGCTGCTACTCAAAAACTGTGAATGCTACAAAAGTAAAAATTAGTATTTAGTTTCTACTCTAAAAATAATGATATACGTGTTTCACCATTTTTTGAAAATTTGGTTTCCACGACTTCAAATGTGGGGTGGAAAATAGGGTTATTTGGTTTTTAAAGTAACTGCTACTCAAAAACTGTAAATACTACAAAAGCAAAATTAGTAATTAGTTTCTATTTTAAAAATAATGATATACGTGTTTCACCATTTTTTGAAAATTTGGTTTACAGGACCTCAAATGTGAGGTGGAAAAAGGGTTATTTGATTTTAAAATAACTGCTACTCAAAAACTGTAAGTGCTACAGATGTGAAAATTAGTATTTTGAGGTTTTGTGCCGGTTAAAAGTAGATGAGTTCAGTTTATTACCGGACGGACGGGCCAAGCCGTTATTTTAGGGTCTTCATACGGCCCTGCCCAAACCTTAAATCAAGGTAGGACGGGCCGAGATTTTTAACAAAGTATATAGACATTTTTGTGATTTTAAGGTGTTCAAACGGGCCGGGCTAAACCTGAAGTCAAGGTGGGACGGGCAGAAGTTTTTCATCAAGTATATAGAACTTCTAGGCCTGTAAAAACGGGCCGTGCCGGGCCAGGCCAGGAATTTCGGTTTTTGAAACGGGTTGGGCCAAGTTGTCGACGGGCCGAGCCGAGACCTAAAAAATTAATCCGTGCAATACTCTACTATGTATGCATGGTTCAAATTCAGAAACATCGATTAAATAGAATGCGTGGCGAAAAAAATGGGTAAAGTTCTAGTATAGCGTCATGGGCCGATAGAGACCAATGTCAGAAACACTCCCATTTTCATCCTCCTTGTTGTTGTTTTCTGACGCCGGACTGGAGGCTGCTACTCTGTTTTCAGGGCCGACCTGATCACCAAGAATTAAATTTTATTCTGCCCTCCCCTGTGCTGTCATGTTTTCTCTCGCTTGTTTTCTTTCTTGCTCTAAAATTTTTTTTAGCTTTTTTCGGTTAACCACAGCTTCTTCGTCAAAATCGAATTCATACTCATCATCCTCAGGCCCATAACCTTCATTTACTAACGCTGCTAGGAGGCGTTCCCTAAGTTCACCCTTTTTACCTTTATCGCTAAGGTTACGTTTCTCCAGTTCGTCTCTCAACTCTCAACTCCAATGCATTCAAAACCATTCTTTTAATCCACTTCTAGACAGATGTTGTAATATTGATCCTGGATTCTATTGAATGGTTTGTAGTTTATTGGAAAATACGAAATACAGTTTTGATAAGTCTTTTTTATACCTTCTATTATCTGAAAATAATTGTCGGGATATCAATAAATAAGAAAAGTTAAAGCCAGGACCATAGACTAAAATATATATATAAATAAATATCTTCTTTTAGACAAGTTTCGTTGAACCTTTTAGTCCATTCTGAATTAACAAGCTTTTTACAAAAGTTTTGAAGAATAACGATTTCTTTTTTATTATTAGGAACACGACTAAAAAGAGATTTAAAACTTTTATTAAATTGGGCTAACTGGCCAGTTTCGGACGTATCCATTTTCAGAGCCCCTAATTTAATTTCATAAATATGAGTTAAAACATATAAGAATAAATTAAGTATTAATATGAACTATTGTATGTTGATACGAAACGTTTAATATTGGTATAAAATATTGAATAATGATATGGAGTGATTCGAAACGTTGAAATATGAAACATTGGATATTAGTATGACACCTTAAATAATGGTATAAAGCATTGGATTTTAATATAAAGCATTGATTAAAAGAATGGACTAAAAAGTTCAACGAAACTTGTCTAAAAGAATATATATATATATCTTTTGATTTAACTCTTAAACTTTTTGGTTCTCTAAATAGTAATAAAACTAATAATAATAATAATAAATGTTTTAACTCATCTACAACTTCTGTTAAAAATATGCATGTTAATAGTGCCAATGTTTCTTCAGGTATTTCTTCGTTGAATGAATGTTTTGTACCAGACGTTTGTGTTTCAAAGGTTATAGATAATGTATGTGATTCTTCTTCCAGTCACGTCCTTGAAGTTGACTGTAATTCCGTTGTTAAAGGCTTTACTAACTGATCTTAATTATTTAGTTATTACTGTTATTATTATAATTATTTTAATTTAAATATTTTTTATGTTGTTACATTTGTATATAATGAATTTAAATTTTATTTAAATTGTATTTTAATTCCTTTCAATTAGTTGTATCTTTTACCATTTAGTCACTGCATTTTATTTTAAAAAAGTTAAACGGCTCTGATGATGGCAAAAAATTGCCGAAATAGATCTATAAGCGTATAAGATTATGGAGTTTGTGTTTGGTAATAAATTATTTTTAAACCGATTTAGAGTATTGGAACAAATTAAAAATAAAATCGATTCAGCCAAGTGCGCCACTTTTTTCAATCGAGTTTGCCTAAAAGAATATATATATATTGGAGCGTGTCTCAAAGATAAATTGATTCCACAGTTTATTCGCAATATATATATATATATATATATATATATATATATATATATATATATATATATATATATATATATATATATATATATATATATATATATATATATATATATATATATATATATATATATATATATATATATATATATATATATATATATATTGCGAATAAACTGTGGAATCAATTTATCTTTGAGACACGCTCCAAGAAACACAATATATATATATATTGTAATATTGTTTGGGCTTCAAATTATCCTACACGTCTAAAGTCTCTCCACATATTACAGAAAAGAATCATCCGAATATTATTTAACTTGCCCTTTACATCATCTTGTAAAATGAAAATGATCGAGAATAACCTACTGAATGTATATCAAATTAATTCTCTTCTTGTTAGTATTTTCATGTACAAATATGACAACCATATGTTACCGTCGTCATTTGATAACCTTTTCACAAAATTGTCTCATGTACATTCTCATGATGTGCGTTCTTTGCATTGCTTTTGGTCTGATTTTGCTCGAACAACTCTCAAAACATTCTCCATAAAGTGTTTTGGTCCGCGGTTGTATTCAAGTATTCCGATAACAATTTCCTCATTGAAAAGCATTTCGCTATTTAAAAAATCGTTGAAATCCTACATATTACAGCTAGATTCATAATTTCAATATCTATATACTTATGTTAACTTCGATACAAATATTTTAACTTATATATACTTATGTTTACTCCTATACACTTATGTTAACTTTTATTTCTCTGTCTCGGTTCGTATTTAAATCTGAATTTTCGTTTATAGGTCGTCCAGTTAGCGGGAAGTAATTCCCTTTGGATGAACCTTTTGAGCACTTGATTTTTTTTCCTTATTTATAACTTCACTGTTGTACTTAATTGTTTTGTTTCGTGCTCAATAAATGTTCAATATATATATATATATATATATTATATATATATATATATATATATATATATATATATATTTATATAGTTCCCGCTCGCTCTGCTCATTTTGTGACGGATTTCAAATTTTTTTCTCTCAAGGTTGTGTGAAAATTTCATCACGATCTGATGAATGGTGTAGCAATGCATAAAGGACATACATACATACGTATATACATACATACAAACATTCATTTATATATATATATATATATATATATATATATATATATATATATATATATATATATATATATATATATATATATATATATATATATATATATATATATATATATATATATAATCTCGTGTCATAGTTTTTGAAATTGAATTCCTCCGAAACGGCTGAACCGATTTTTATAAAAAAATTTTTGTACATTTGGTAAATCTGGGGATAGGTCCATGGCTATTTAGAATTTTTGTTCAATTATTTAAAAAAGTTCTTTTGGAAAAACCAAAAGGTGCAAATATGTCCTTTTTATAGGAAAACGCAACAGATAGACAGTCATATATATATATATATATATATATATATATATATATATATATATATATATATATATATATATATATATATAAAGTTTGATCAATGATTTACATTTATACTGTTTCCTATAAAAGAGTATCTTTAACTGTCTGAGATTGGAAATGTTGATCTTCTTGTATTTTGAGGTCAAAAACTGTACAATACTGTAAAAATGGCAGCAATTGTTACTCGCTATGTTCCACTAATGACTGATGAACAAAGAATCATTTACAACCTCATTATACTGGCAGTTTTGGAAGGACAAGGTGGATTCTTTTTTTTTTGATGCACCAGGTGGAACTGGGGAAACATTTCTCACTTCTCTAATTCTCGACGAAATACGATCAAATAATGGCATAGCTTTGGCCGTTGCATCGTCTGGCATTGCAGCAACTTTATTGGATGGAGGTAGAACAGCTCATTCAGCCCTTAAGCAATGTGCAACATAAAAAACAATTATCCATGACCACAGTGCTGAATCATGAGTGGCTGGCAGAAAAAGTCATTTTGCAGCAAGAAATGTGGATGTCAATGATTTAAATTTCAAGATACAGCAGTTGTTGCCAGACGAATTGGTGTCATACAAATCGATTGATACAGTTTGCGATGCCAGCGAAGCCATAAATAATCCAACAGAGTTTTTGAACTCATTGGATTTGCCAGGCATGTCACCGCATCATCTACAACTTAAAGTTGAATCTCCGGTTATTCTACTTCGGAATTTGAACCCACCGCGGCTGTGCAATGGCACGCGATTAGTAATTAAAAAATTGATAAAAATCATTGTCGAAGCCTGTTTCAGTTTCACTTATTGTGCATCTGAATTCTATTCTTTTTTTGCTAATAAAAGCAGGCAAAGTAGTCTGTGCGCTATTCTGGTTAACCGTGTATCCTATATCATTTCGTTTCGATTAGTTTGCGCTTGGCCCTTAGCTTTTTGCGATTTGTCTTTAAAACCTCAAGTTCTTTTGCCACTTCCGTTCCTTATGTCTATGACTTAGATGATTTGCTTTTCAACAGAGCTCCTCAAGTTTTGACCACGTGAGCTTCCGAATCTTTTTCTCCCACACTACAAACCGGCTTTTATTAGTAGAGGGTTCGTAACTTAAATAACGCCAAACTCCATTTTCTTGTTTTCGGCCAGAATTTATTTTTAACATTGTTTATACGTCGTTAAATGAAAATAAAGCGATGAAAAAGAAAATCATAATAGAGATAAAAGACACGAGTGGGTCCGGTTACCAAATATAAACAAAGAAATAAAATTTTGGCGCATTTCAGTATTGGATTTTCCGAAAACTTTTTTTTCAGTTTGTATTACAGTTACTACTTTTTTTACTATTAGTATTACAATTAAAGTTAACATTATTTTTCAGTTAAAGTTTCAGTTAGTACTTGACTTAAATCTCTTTTTTCAGTTATTAGACCAAATTCAGTTAAAGTTACGCTTAACTGAAACAACACTGCCACGAAATAACGCAAATAAACGTCTCACCTTAGGATTCGAACCCACGAGTGTCGGATCGGCTCATGGACTCCTAAATAAAAGCTATCTGGACACAAATATGCCACAGCGTTATTACCACACGATTGTTGAGTTTTTAACTAGGTTTAGAGATAGCACAGCAGAAATATTAAACAAAATCAGTTAAAAAAATTAATAAAAACTAAACAAATAAATCATAATTAATAAGTAAACATGATGCTGCTGGAAGAGCAGCGACCAAACCAGTGTTCTGAAAAGTCTAGTTCACCCTGTTCAAAGGTTTAGCAGACAATGGCTGATTTATTTTATTAATAATATTTTGACAGTCGTTGAACACTTTCCGGTTCAATAAGGAGTTTTTACAGTCAATGTACATTGTCTTAACTTCTTTGGATAAAAGTTGTTCTCTATCATTATGGTGGAAAACATTTTTCAGGAGTTGCTCTGTAAATAATTTAAACAAGTAAATTAAAAACGAATTTTTAAAACCCAATGCTTTTATATGTAATTAAAACACAAATTTTGCAATCAATTTTTTCTTATATTACTCTTTTATTTTATATTAAAGTCGAAATATCGAAATTAATTAAAATTAACTAAATTAATTGACTTATTGTAAAACTAATAATTGAATATTGCATTGTCTTCTATTTTGAGCATGTATGCAAAATTTGAAAAAAATCTATCATCAGAAAGTGACTCAAAAATTGATTGCAAGATTTGAAACAGACAGAGAAACAAACAGACAGACAGAGAAACAGAGACGACGAGTTAATAAAAGCATTGGTAAAAAAAGTAAAAATGCATCCCTCTTATGGAAAAAAAATTGATAAAAAGCATTAGAAAAATAACTGAACCACAGCACATAATAACCCACTTTGTGTGTTGCTCCTTTTACGAAGATTTTTACCAAAAAGTTGAAGAGTTCTAGAAGGACTAGCACCTGCCATAAGTCTCACTGTTGCCTCATGAGCAAAAACCTATAAATGAGATAAGAAATAAATATCAGAAGCCATTCTCTATGTAAGAGCTGAGTTCAGATAATGTAAAATCAGCTTCACAACTAATAGCTCCACAGAGACTCAGAGCCATACACCAATCTGTACCACAACACTTAATACATTGCTTAATACCAGTTATTTCAGATATTAGCTGGATACCCTGCTTTATTTGATTTTCTGAACATAAAATGCCAACCAGTTATCATATTTTCTGTAAAATGAACAGAAATCACTCCTTGACCATGTTCCTCAAGTCTACCAAATCTATATAATAAAAATATATGGGGAATGTCTGTGTCATTGTCAAAAATTTGGTGTTAACACGTCCAAGTCGGTGTTAACACAACTGCAGTCGGCGTTATTGCAACCGCAGTCGATGTGACACTCTATATTTAAGTTACGAACTGATATGACTTAAAGGTGTTTTACTGTTTTGTAATCGTTCAAGCGACTGTAAAATAGTCGTTTGGTGGCGGTTAGAACAGTAGTGGCCGTACATGACAAGTCATGCATGGTGTTTACTTGAATAAGAACTCATTACAAACTTTTATTTAGGTTACAATCTCTGTTTGTGTGTGTGTCTTTCTCTGTATGCAAATCTTGCAAGTAAAATTCAACCAGCTTTTTGACTAGCCAGGAAGCTGAAACTTTCAGCATTGCTTTATATTGCTCAGACAATGCATGATTCAATTTAAAAAAACCTTAATTTGAACATCTTTCGTAATTCTTAATTGAGTGTATCTGAAATAAAAGTTTGTGTTGAAAAGCTCGTTTTTTCCTTTACTTGTTTTTATATCGAAAATACTATATTTTGGCAAGGATTGCACATGGTACAAATATCTACATATTATAAAATATCTATTAACGTTTGAAAAGTTTATGCAAAGAATTTGACAGAAAATTTCCGTAATTAGGTTTTTTATTTTTTAAAATACAAGTAAAGTATTTTTATTATTATTTTTAATAATAAATTTTTTAAATTATTATTTTATTTATTTATCAATATGTTTTATCTATTATCAGCACAAACCATCTACACTGGCAAAAGATGAAAGGGTGTGGGAGCTCTGGATAGCTTTTGAAGAAAAGCAGATTGAGCAAGGGATTCACTCACACTGCTCAGGCCAACTCAGCCTTTCATCCTTCACTGATCGATAAATGAGTACCAGTTCAACGACTGGGGGTAAAAGGGTTCGGCGCATTTCGATTTCGGAGACACATGCAGGTGGCAGGTATCACTGTGCGTGTACAACCATTTTTATTCCTTATAAACTGTTTTGATATATTTTATCAGTTTTTATTTCTGATTTTAAATTTCTCTTGTACATAATAATTCTATCATGCAGACACTTGAACATGATTAACGCGATTTTGAAAACTATTCCCTCCGGTAGCCGAAGCCAGTGGAGATCTTGTAGAATATGTGTCACGTGATTGTACTTCTTGGCGTTGGATGTCATTTTGGCGGCGGAGTTGAGAAGCTGGTTGCAGTAGTCCATCCGTGGGAGGATGAGAGAAGTGCCGAGTATTTTTCTGCCAAGGGTGGGTAGAGACCTGCTCCTAATCTGCCTGAGAATGGTAAAATCGGGATCTATGAAGACTCCAAGGTTTCTCACCATGAATGAATGAGTGATGTCAACATCGTAGATGTTGATAGGATGATTTGGGATGTGATGGAGATGGCGCCACCACATGGCCTCAGTTTTTCATTCTTTTAAAGTTAAACTTGAACTTAAAACTTTCAAGTTTGTTTTTCATAATTGATAATGTTATATGACAATAATCATTAAATAGTTCAGTTGTTTAACTCTGACATATTGTCAAGTTATCAACACTCTTCAATCTTCATTGCCATCTAACTCTTCTTTCATGAATTTTTTTTAAATTAAAATTTTAAAATTATCCTGTATCCTGTAAAATATAGTACCCGACACAGCCTCACTAATTTCAAATATCAAAAATGTAATTCTATCATTTTCATACTTATTGCTGTATGATGATCAAGAATTCACTCGTAACATAGTCTACAATGTACATTTCTGCATCTAACTGAAGAAAGATAGATTGAAAACTGAAATTTAGACTTTTAGATCACGGGGCAGAAAGTTTCAATATTATCAGTTAATTTTGATGCTGATAAAAAGCTTCAAGGCCACTGAAACAGATGCGTCTTGAGTCTTTTCCTGAAGCCTTCAACTGTTGCTGCAGATGTGACCTCCAGGGGAAGAGTGTTTCATACTCTTGGGCCAGCAACCGAGAATCTTCTGTCCCCGGCGCTCTTTAGGCTCCCCGCCAGCACGAAGAGTTGAGAGGATGATGAAGATCTGTCTTTTTTGAGCTGGGATTTCCTGCACTCTTTTCAAACTAGATGCTAGATATGTGGGAGCCATCTTGTTGAGACAATTGAAAGTCATAAGTGGCAGATGAACTTGATGCGGTTATTGATCTTCAGCCATTGAAGTTGCTGAAGGATTGGTGAAATATGGTCGTGCTTGTGCACTCTTGTCACAAGCCTGAGTTGCAATAGTTAAGCTTTGAGAGGATGAGGGAAGTAGCAAGTGTCTTGAGGCCAGACACTGGAAGGGATGCTGTGACGGCCTTGATTTGTCGCAGAATCAGGAAGCACAGACGCGTTACATAGCCGATGTGAGTATTCATGGTCAATTCAGAGTCCAGGAAAACTCTAAGATTTCGAACTGCGGCTGCGCCGTCGGGTGGTGAACCATATGACTTCTGACTTTATAGGATTTAATTGAAGGCGACTCGACTTCATCCACCGACTGACGTCGACCACACAGGTTGACACTAGAGATGAGAGTTCGATTGGGTTCGCAGTGACCTTAAACTTAGGTGTCATTTGCGTAAAAATGAGCCTGCAGCCCATGACTGGCTATAATGTTATTTAGGTTAGAAATATACAGAGAAAAAAGGATTGGGCCTAAAACAGTTGAGCTTCTTCATTAAGCATTGCTAGTTTATATGTCGGATCGAGCAAAGTCGATAAAACAAAATTTTTATTTTGTTCCATCTCAGTAAAACGTGAACTTAAATCTTGTGGCATTTCTGATCGCAGTTTGTATCCATAAATCGTCTCCAGCCCGTGCAGGTCTTTAAAGTGTAGCCTGTAGAACTTTAATACTAAGAATTATCATGCTTACTGTTGCATGCGATAAGCTAATACAAATTGCTGGTGATATCATTGATATTATATATTATTAGTCCCCCCCTCTGGGAGCTACCAAGTGATGATGCTATCCACCTTTCTGAGTCATCTCTTCAACCAGCTCCTATGGTACAACTATCCCCACCTATCCCACCTGAGCCTCCACCTCTGTCTCCAGAAATTTCGTTTCAACATTTATTTGAGTCTTTAAACATAACTATAAGACGTCGTCGCTAATTTGATGTCCATATTTTATCCTTCCCGTCAGTGCTTTTAGAATCATTGCTGTTAGAATAGGCGAGTAATTTTTAATTGATTGCTAATTTATTTTTCATTCATCGTTTTGTATTTTGTTTGTTTGATTGTGCTTTTTTGATCGACGGATGCCGTTCGCCTTTTTGAGATTCACTAAATCTTCGCTCATTTTGTAAAATTAGTTTCTTCTGTTTTATGGTGATTATGGAAGAGGATCGTTTAGAGAAAAAACTTCGACAAAACAGAGAGCGTGTAAGACGTTACCGAGCACGCTTAAGTCAGAATTCTAGAGCAGCTTTTGACATAGATCAGGTTCAACAATCAGCAGTAGAACCAGAAGATCACCAACTACAATCTCCTATTCGAGAAAGTTTATCAGAAATTCGTCCGTTGGATGGTGCAGAAAATAGTGAAAGTCCTTTAGAAAAGAAACATCGATTAAATAGAATGCGTGTAAGCCGCTACAGAGCGCGCATGCGTGAACATTTTAATATTGGAACTGATGTACAGCAAGAACAAGTCCAGGCTTTACGTATTGCAAATTCAGTCACAAGCGCGATATATTGCTCGACGATTATCGTATGCTCATTCACAACCTTGACCTCGACATCTTCTGAGTGATTCTGATGTGTTGAGGTATAATTATGGACTGTGACTGTTATTGTGAATTTTGTCACTAAAAAAATTTCTCAGCGGAACATCCATCAGATGGGAAGTTTACCAGTTGCAGTAGAAAAGGCAAATTAAAGTTGGAAAAGCCGATTGATATAAATGGAAGAGTTTTGGAGTACCCTAAGTGCTGCATTAAATCAAGTGATTTGTGGAAGTGTTTCACAACAATCACTTTAGCAAAACACATGAGAAGTGAAGGTCAAAGTGAGCACAATCGTTGGCTGCTGAATGTTGGATCAGGATATCTGCCAGAAATCCCCGGATTGCCTTGGAACTCAATCGAAATACCGATTCAAATTGTACTGGACGAGGACTTAATCGATGCCAGTTATGGCCAGGATATAAATAATAAGCATCTGCGTCCCGATATCGTTATCTCGAATTCAATCGAGATTTCAAAACGATACGGGAGATCCCGTATCGCCATTGAACCGATACAGCCTGCGGAAGAAATCCCGTATCTATATAATTAGCGATACTTAAAATTTCATTCCCGATTTAAATCTCGAAAATATCGAGATTTTTAACAAATATTTTCCAATAAATAAAGTCATACATATTTAATTAACGATTGTCACAACTGTGAATATTTGCAATTGATTCAACAACTATTATCATCCCCACTTTAAATTCGGTTTTCCAGACAGCCTGTAGCCCCATTATTTACTATTTTTAGTCTGGGAACCAGCAGCAAAAAAGCCACGCTCCTCTTAGGCTGCTAGTCGAGCTCTGCGCATACTACTGATACTACAAGCCCTACAAGGCAATCGTACTCGCTGACATCGATGACTATTATTATTAATGAGAATAATGAGTAATGTAATAGTAATGATCATTCTATGTTTATGTTTTGGTTTAGTCTGTTTCATAAACTTATTTTTTCAAATTTGTTACATAGAATTGGAATGATTATTTTAGTGTTTCGATATCCGTAATTGACCGTAATAGTAGTTCATCTAAGATATATATTTATAATCTCGATGATATTCTTGGTTGTGTGTGAGTATGTGTGTGCCACCTGTAGTGTGCACGACAGTGCCGTAGCCAGTATCGTCTGCAGCTGGAATTCGAAACTTTCTCAGCTTCTTTCTTGCTATTGCTAACCGCATTCGCCATCGCCTATAAATAAACACGCTGGGTTTTTTCACTTTTTTAATTCTTGCATAGAGGCACTTTCTCGTGTTTGTCATCATTATCATGCCGCGTCACTAAATAAAGTAAATAAATACTTTCTATCGGCGGTAGCATTTTATTTAGAGTCTAAATTTAGACAAATAGATGTACCGAAACTAAACAAATGAAACTTATTTCAAGCTGTAAAAAAAAATTAAATTTGGTAAATTTTTATAAATTTTGAAATTTTTTAATATTTATATATTTTTTTTCAATGAATTTCTTTAATGTAGTTATTAATATTGTCTGTCGCGTATAGTTCATCATTCTATGTTATCTCTAGGCAAAATTTCCGCTTCAGTCGAGATCCCGAAATCGTATCGTATCGTATCGATATCGTATCGTTATTGATCGAAGCGTCTCGTATCGTATCGTTTAATTCGGGGCAAATTTGAGAAATCGTATCGGATCGTATCGTTCCAAAAAAATAACGGGACGCAGAAGCTTCATAAATAACATTTCTGTACAAGATCTCGCACGTCGTGCTATTTTAGCACCGACAAACAAGGATACGCTCGAGATGAACTACTAAATAATTGAAAAGCTATCTGGAGAGCTTCATGTCTACAACAGTGTCAATTCAATTGTTTCTGACGACCCAGCAGATGCAGAAAATTATCCACCAGAATTTCTGCATCAACAGACACCATCTGGGATGCCACCACATCAACTTGTTTTGAAATTGGGAGTTATTGTAATGCTTCTCCGCAATCTTAACCCAAAGAAAGGTTTATGCAACGGTACACGCTTAATCATCAAATCACTCAATAAGAACTTTATAACTGCAGAGATTGTTTCTGAATGCAATAGAGGTGATGTTGTTTTCATTCCACAAATAGATTTGGCACCGAGTGATATAAAGCTTCCATTTATTATCAAACGACTTCAATTCCCCATAATTCCTGCATACGCAATGACAATCAACAAATCCCAGGGTCAAACCTTTGATTACGTAGGGATTCACCTCAAAGATCCAGTTTTTTCACATGGCCAGTTGTATGTCGCTCTAACAAGATGTAGGAATCCTCAACATCTCAGAGTTCATATCAAGGCCAACAAACTCCAAGGAAGGCTTCAAAACAATACAAACCATCACACTCAGAACATTGTTTACAAAGAAATTTTTTCAAATTATTATTTTTTTTTAATTTATTTGTTTAACCAAAAAGAGGGTCACAAATGACCACTAACACAAATTGGTGAACGAAAACATTAAAGTGATCAGCATTAGTTAGGAATGGCAAAATGATTTAACCACCATGCATATATGAAATATATATAATTCAATTAAATTATCAGTAACTTCTTCAAATTGCTATCAGAAACGCAGGACTTAAAACGACTATGAGTTGTGGAGTTAACAATATGTGGAGCTAAGGAGTTCCAAGGTTTCACGATTCCATGGATTACAATTTAAAAAAAATAAAACTGCCCCGTCTTAGGATGGGTAAACCTCTAGTTTATAATAATAAAGTAAATTTAAAGGTGTTTTTGTTTCTAAATTATAATCTAATATTTTATTATTTTTGCTATAAAACTTCTGTTATTATTCATATCTCACTCTTGTTGTGTTTTGTTTTTGCTTTACTAGTTACTAGTCGTTTGCTTTAAATCAGTTGCTTATAATATTGCTCTTTAAAATGGTTAATAAATGTTGCTCGCCGAGTTTTAAAACTGGTTATAAACCAATTCAAGTAGCAAAAATTAAAACTCTTTAAAAATTGCCATTGAATTAAATGATCTGATTCTGTTAAACAAGTGGACTCCTTTTAGTTTGTTATCACTGAAGAATTTCTATACGACTAAAAATCATAGTCTGTGTGTTACATTTTCAAGATGAAGATATAGTGTTAAATAGAGTAGATACTAGTGTTCATCACATTCAGCAGTTGTCTTCTGTTTTTGCTAAAAATATTGAAAATCTTACTCTTTCTGAACTTAAAAAACTAATTAAACCATCCATACTTAGTAGAAGCAAAGCTGAAAGCACTCTCTGAGACAGAAAAACTTGTCATGTTACATAACATAATAACATAACGTTTATTTTAAAGTGAATCAGAACAATTAATAATAATCGTGTGTGAGATCCACCATCAAACATTTAAAAACCATATTTACATAATTTAATTTTAAATTCTTCAACAGTTTCAGCCAGTGTTATTTTAGTTCAGTAAATAATTTTAGTTCTTATTTTTATTCTATTCTTAAATTTTATTTATTATTATTATTTTATTTTAGTTCATCAAATAATTTTAGTTCTTATTATTATTTAGCTCTTCAAAATTAAATTTAGTTTTTATTTTATTACAGTTCTTGAAATAATTTTCGTTTTTATTTTTATTTTATTCAGATAAAAAAAATTTCGTTTTTATTTGATTTTAGTTCAATTTTAGTTCATGCTCTAATTATTTTTCTTACTGTAGCCAATTTCATGCAGTATGGAAAAATAATAATTTTGTAACACAGGAAGATGGTATGATCAAAATTTCAAACAAAAAATATACAACAATTTTTATTTTAAGAGCAATTAAGAAATAGTATTTTTATTGAGTTTAAGAAAAACTCTCATTTCAAGGGATTTCTTCATTCGATTACGACGGCCTGCTGTCAAGATGCCACACACAGAAAAAATTCTTTCAACGTATGCCTGGGAGGCTGGGGCAGTAAGTAAATCTTCGGCAAGCATAAATAATTTAGTGTAGCACCCTTTCTTTTCTTTCCAAAAATCCAGTGCATTGTCACACACAATATTGTCAACATCCATTATATATCTATTTAGCTGACCAAGAGTATTATCTAGATTGCTTGAAGGTCCATAATTATTTCATCTTTTTCAGGCTCAATATTTTCTTCTTCCTCATTATTGAAATAATCACTTTCTTCCTCTTCATCAGAAATCTCATCGGAAGGCTGTGAATACTGTGACTGTAGCAATTTGACAGCTTTGATCATGTTGGTTCCATTGTCTGTCACAACCAACAAGACCTTCTCAGAAGAGATGCCCCATTTTCTTAAACAGTCATCCAGGCAGCCAGCCAGATTTTCACCAGTGTGTGGGTGCTTGATTTCCATCAAACTAAGGAATGCATGGACTGGCTTTTCTGACAACTTATCAAAAAAACATGCTGATATCCCTAAAAAAGAGGCTGTGAGACCTCTCTTTGTCCAGCTATCAAGACATATTGTGACATGTCTTGTAACTGCAAGGAGGTTCCTCAATTGCTCTGATTTTAATTCAAAGAGATCATTCATGTGTTTTGAAAATGAAGCAGATCCTAAAGCAAAGTAAAATGTTTAAAATTGAAAATGATTCAGAAATCATTAAAACATAATATGAATTAAATATTTAGTGTAACTTTATTGTTTAAAAAATAATTCTAAAACCTGACTACCTGGCAGATTGAATTTCGAATCCCCAACTTTCCACATGTACCGAAAGGAGGGTTTATCGACATGCGTCACCGGATTACAAGTTTCGATTAACATGTCGACGAAGCTGTTCACTCGATCTTTGTGTTCTATTGGATCAACATGCCAATGCCAATCAACTGAATTCCGTTGGAAACACTGCTTGATTGTTTGCTGGTCTACTTCTAATTCAGCCTCGGCTTTACGTTTGAGGCTTGATTTTACATTTCTTTATTTCTCCATAATCTCGAGCTCAACAAATTCAGATTTATAAAATCTCTTTAGATGCGAACTCAAATTTGTGGGATTTTTCCCGCTAAGTTGGATTCCACATTCTTTATTTTGAGAATCCATTGCCTTACATTTAGATTTGTTGGTGCTGGAATCGTAAACAAAAAATTCCCACACGGAACTATCTTTTTTCGCCCAGCAAGCATTTTCGCAAGAGAACTCATAATTATTTTCAATGATTACAACGTTTATGATAACACGAAAGTTAAGAAAGAAATGGTTGTGTATTTCAACAGTTGCACAACCATAGAAATCTATATCATAGATATTATATATCCACAGATATTGGTTATCTAGGCGAATATCTATGTACACAACTTTCAATAATTTTCGTTCGAAAATTAATTTTAATTTTTATTTTTATTCAGTTTGCATGATTTAAATTTTATTTTTATTTTATTATCGTTCAGAAAATAATTTTCGTTATTATTATTATTCAGTTTGTACTATTTAAATATAGTTTTTATTCTATTTACGTTCTTTAAATAATTATAGTTTTTTTTTCGTTCTTATTAACGAATACAATAAAAATTTTCGTTTTTATTCAGTTTTCGTTAACAAAAATATCACTGGTTTCAGCATTCACAACTTCATTCTCCAATTTATTCCATTCATTCGTCACTCTTGCACTGAAGAATTTTTATTTCATTGAACTCTCCCTTTTCTTATATAGCTTAAAGTTGTGCCCTCTGGTACTTTTGTATCTCGATCTCTCAAAAAATCTTTCCGGATTTAGGTCAACCAATCCGTTCAATAATTTGTAAGTCTCAATTAAGTCTCCTCTAGTCCTCCTCTTTTCAAGTGTGGTCAGATTACATCTACTCAAACGTTGTTCATAATTCAGTCCTTTTAACCGAGCAATCATCTTTGTAGCTCGTCTTTGCTCTTTTTCAATTATGTAGATATCTTTTATAAGACAAGGGCTCCATGCCTGCACACAGTATTCCAAGTGTGGCCTAACTAGAGATTTATACAATCTTAAAACTGTATCTTTATCTCTGCTGACTATGGTTCTTTTGATCGTACCCAAAATTCTGTTTCCCTTCTTTGCAACCTCTGCACATTGTCTAGACTGTTTAGCATCTTCATTTACTAATACGCCAAGATCTTTTTCTTCTTTCATTTCTTTAAGCTGTATCCCTTCTAACTCGTATTTATATCTTGGATTTCTTCTACCCAAGTGCATAACATGACACTTGTCAACATTGAACCGCATCTGCCATTCCTGCGACCATTTGAATAACTGCACAAGATGAAATTCACACAGTAAAGCGATAGGAGTACTTTAACGGGTCTGTGTTTGGTTTGACAGAAAATAGAGAAATTACTGAAACAGTTCTGTGTTTTATGGTTCAATCATTGTGGTGCAAATTTAAAGATGTAGTTGGATTAACTGTAGTTGCTGCTTTGAACCCTGCTGTCTTATGTCATACTTTCGAGATTGTAACAAGCAAGTTGAAGAAATATGTATATAGTTGTTTCCATGAACAATTTATCAACAAACAGGTGAGTACATTTTCAGCTAGTCTTATGAAAATATTTTTATTTTTAAAGCCTTTGATTTTTTGAAGGTCTGATGACTGTGTTTCCAGTTATTGATTAATTTTAATATAACTGTTTTATATTACAGAGCTTTCTATACCAAACTTTGCAGTGGAAAACTTGAAGTATCCTGTATGTGGAATGGCCAACAAACGTCTCTCTGATACAACATATAATTTTGAAAACATCGACAACTAGATTAATAAAAACATTTTTTATTGCCTGCTCGTACTGATGTTGATGATGGCAAAATTCCAATGTTAACTGCTAGCTTTCGTTATATTGAAAAACTGTATGACACCGAAGAGGCAATGCCGTTGAAAGTAGCTCACACACTGACAATGGTCAGTCTCAAAACAGACAACATCCAACGAAAATCTCCTGTTCATGATAAATGTAAATATAATAATTCAAATGGATCTATTCTAGATCTAGATATTGGGACATCCCTAGTTGACGCGTCACTTCTCTTGTTTACACTTTCCGGACTTTTCGAACGTTTTAAAGATATTCAAAGTTTCGAGTATAAACTACTATAAACCTAATTTCAATACTTTTATTTTTAAGAAGTCATTGTAAATAAGGTTATTTAAGTTAAAGTTTGATTTAGTTATTTGTTTTCCAACCCTTCGGTCCCGACAAGTGGCGCAGTCGACAGGATTTTTTTTCAAATATGGCTGAGCTGAAGCTTTTTCTGGAATGTTTTTCGAAGCAAATGGAGACACTGGTCAGATCAATCGTTCAAAGTTTGACAACGGTTCCCACTTTCGAAGCTTTTTGTTCAAAAAAAGAGCTCTGGACCGATTACTTCTCCCGTTTTCAAACGTTCGTTGCTGCAAATTCAGTCCCGGACTTAAAAATTGCTCAAGTTTTTCTGACGAACCAAAATCCAGAACTTTACAAGCTTCAAGTTGCTGCATCTCAACTTTCTCCTCCACGTGATGTCAACGAGCTACGAATGTCTGATATTTCACAAACAATGGAGAAAAAGTTCAATCCCAAGCATTTTATTGTCAGGGAAAGATTCAAGTTCTGGACTGAAATTTCTAGACAACCAGGTGAAACTCTACAAGAACTTGCATCTAGAATTCGTCAGGCAGCAAGTACATGTGATTTTTCAAAAATAGAAGAAGTTTCAACAAATCAGTTCTGTTAGAGTCATACATTCTATTCCTGGAAATACACCTCTTCTTCAAAAGTTACTCTTCAAGAATACTGAACATTTTTTTGAATTAGATAGTGGACCAAGAGATAGTTTTTGTTCTTTAGAAGTTTGGCAGAAATGGGGACGACCCAAACTTCATTCCAATACTACAAGATTTATTTCAGCAACTGGTGACAAATTCCAGTCATTGGAGTTTGTCATGTTTCAACTTCTATTCCAGATTCAAATGATGAAAAGACTGTAGAATTCAATGTTACAGAATTACCCAAGCTAAATCTTATAGGCAGAAAAGCAATTCTTGATCTCAAAATTGATGTAACAGCAGCTTTGAATAAACAAGTTCTTCAAATTAAAGAAAATTCAATTGATGTCAAAGTTTTCAACTGTTGTCAACAAATTTGTGAAGATTTTAAAGAATGTTTTGAACCAGGACTTGGATGTTTGCAAAATTTCGAATTGGAAGTTAAGTTCAAACCAGATTCAAATCCAGTTTTCTGTAAAGCAAATCGTTTGGCTCGCTGGGCCCTGATGCTTCATCTATACGACTATTCAATAGAATATAGAAAGTCAACAGATCATGGAAATGCAGATTCCCTTAGCAGATTGCCACAAGGTGAAGATCCAGACTTTGATTTTCAAGAAAAAGATGAAGATGAATTTACAGTATCCACAACTTATGCCGACAGATGCACAGACTCTGGCAAAAGAATCTCGCAAAGATCCCATCATTTCAACTGTTTGTCGATATGTCAAAGAAGGCTGGCCTCATTCGATTCAACAAGAACAAGTTCGACATTTCCAGAAGTTGAAAGACTCACTGACTACACAGAGTGATTATTTAGTTCTTGGAAATAGAATTGTCATTCCACACAAGATTCAAGATAAAGTTCTTCAACTGCTACATCTTGGTCATTTTGGGATGAGAAGAATGAAACAGTTAGTTAGATCAGTAGTGTATTGGCCAGGCATTGACCACCACATCGAGGAACTATGTCGAAAGTGTGAATCAGGCGCTGCTCATCAAAATAGTCCACCTAAGTACCCAAACCATCCATGGATGCTACCCGAAAAGCCGTGGAGTCGCATCCATATTGATCATGCAATCAATTTCTTGGGGAATAACTGGTTAATTGTTGTGGACAGTTTTTCGAAATATCCGTGCATTCACATAACTTCAAACGTTACAGCAGTCTATGGATTTACTAGAGGAAGATTTTGCACATTTTGGCTATCCTCATACGATTGTTTCTGATAATGCTCCTGCATTCATCTCAGAAGAGTTTCAAGAATGGCTTAGAGAAAGGGTTATTCTACATCTTACTGGTGCACTGTATCATCCAGCTTCAAACGGCCAAGCAGAAAGATTCATACAAACTTTCAAGAATTCATTGAGAAAATCTCAGTTTCCATTCAAACAAGCCTTACAGGAGTTTTTGATTCAGTACCGAAGAACACCTTTGGAGTCAGGTTATTCTCCAAGTGAGCTGTTGAACGGAAGACAGATTCGAGTAAAACTGGATGCTTTGTGAAAGATGGTTTGGTACAAAATGTGACGGCGACTGGCGTTTCATTGGAAATCATAAAGGAGGGATCACTGCAGAATGCGGTGGTGATTGGTGAAAGTTCTTCAGTTTTTTCGGAAGACATTCAGATCCCAAATGTGTTTACTCATCTGGATGATAATCAAAATATAACTGTTAGACGGAAAGACAAACGAAGATGAAAACTTTTAATTTAATATTGTGTAAAATATTAGTATGGGTTTTCTATGATGTTGGACTTTTGTCAGATTGCTGCGCTCAGATAGAAACACGATAAATCACGTAGTTTTAATTATTTTCTGATTAACTAGAATGTCTGCTGAGATTTATTAATCTGGTTTTAACTTATTTTGTCTCAATTTTAAATTATTTATTGTTCGGACTTGGAACTGTCTTTATTATGTTTGGTAAGCCTAGAAATTATCTTGTAAACAACCCTGAAGATGACTGTCAAAGCCAAAACTGGCCAGTTGGTTTATAATAAAGCTTACAGTTTTACATTTTGTAGTGATGTTTTAAACATTTTAAAAAAGTGTAAACAGACTACTAAAAAGTTAGTTTCGGTCAAATGGCGTGCGTATTTCAATAGAGCACATGCTCTGAGTATTTATATATATATATATATATATATATATATATATATATATATATATATATATATATATATATATATATAAACTAAATGTTATTAATAATTATATAAATAGGGCCTATAAATTTTCAGAAACATGGTCTGAATTTCACAATGAAATTCTACAAGTGAAACAACTTTTGATAAATAATAATTATTCTAATTCTATTGTTGATGCAACTATAAATAAATTTATGTCACGTATTACTGATAAAAAACATGTTTCAAAACCTAATACCAATAACTCATCAAATTCTTGTATAATTCCATTATATTATGCTAATCAGATGTCTAATAATTATAAAATAGATGAAAAAGTGTTGAAAAACATTGTGTATGATAATATTAAGGTTGTAAATAAAGATAATACACTCAAGTTACACATCTATTATAATAATGGAAAAACTCATAATCTTTTAATTAAAAATAGTATAAATAATGTTTCTAGCCCTGTAGCACAAACCAACCTAGTGTACCAATTTTCGTGTCCGTTTCCACATGGTCAGGTGGAAAATTACATTGGTCATACTAGAACTACTCTGTCTCGTAGATTGACTATGCATTGTCAAAGTGGTGCCATATACCAACATATGTCAACACAACATTCAATCAAACCATCACATAAATTTCTAATTGATAACACCAGTATACTAATGAAAGAAAATCAACCCATTAAGTTAAAATTAAAAGAAGCTTTAGCTATTAATAAATGTAAGCCTTTAATTAATAAACAATGGTATTCTTTTGATTTAACTCTTAAACTTTTTGGTTCTCTAAATAGTAATAAAACTAATAATAATAATAATAATAAATGTTTTAACTCATTTACAACTTCTGTTAAAAATATGCATGTTAATAGTGCCAATGTTTCTTCAGGTATTTCTTCGTTGAATGAATGTTTTGTACCAGACGTTTGTGTTTCAAAGGTTATAGATAATGTATGTGATTCTTCTTCCAGTCACGTCCTTGAAGTTGACTGTAATTCCGTTGTTAAAGGCTTTACTAACTGATCTTAATTATTTAGTTATTACTGTTATTATTATAATTATTTTAATTTAAATATTTTTTATGTTGTTACATTTGTATATAATGAATTTAAATTTTATTTAAATTGTATTTTAATTCCTTTCAATTAGTTGTATCTTTTACCATTTAGTCACTGCATTTTATTTTAAAAAGTTAAACGGCTCTGATGATGGCAAAAAATTGCCGAAATAGATCTATTAGCCTATAAGATTATGGAGTTTGTGTTTGGGAATAAATTATTTTTAAACCGATTTAGAGTATTGGAAAAAATTAAAAATAAAATCGATTCAGCCAAGTGCGCCACTTTTTTCAATCGAGTTTGCCTAAAAGAATATATATATATATATATATATATCTATATATATAAAAGAACATGTCCTGACTGACTGACTGACTGACTGACTGATGACTGACTGATAATCAACGCCGAGCTCAAACGCCTCATCCTAGGAACGTGAAATTTGGAACTTATATTACTTTTATAGCGTAAACATCCGCTAAGAAAGGATTTTTGAAAATTTTGCTCCTGAGGGGAAAAAACTGGAAAACAAACTTTTTTCTAAAACAATGTATATCTCGAAAACCAAAAATGAGGAGATTTTGAAATTTGGTATATAGATTTTTTTTGAAAAATAAAAAGATACGTGTTTCACCATTTTTTTGAAAATTCGGTTTCCCGGACCTCAAATGTGGGTTGGAAAATTGGGTTATTTGGTTTTTAAAGTAGCTTCTACTCAAAAACTGTTAATGCTACAGGAGTAAAAATTAGTATTTAGTTTCTACTCCAAAAATAATGAAATACGTGTTTTAGCATTTTTTGAAAATTTGGTTTCCAGGACTTCAAATGTGGGGTGGAAAATAGGGCTAATTGTCTTTTATAGTAACTGCTACTCAAAAACAGTAAATACCACAGATGTAAAAATTATTATTTAGTTTCTTTTCTAAAAATAAAGATACACGTGTTTCACCATTTTTTACAAATTTGGTTTCCCGGACCTCAAATGTGGGTTGGAAAATTGGGTTATTTGGTTTTTAAAGTAGCTTCTACTCAAAAACTATTAATGCTACAAAAGTAAAAATTAGTATTTGGTTTCTACTCTAAAAATAATGATATACGTGTTTCACCATTTTTTGAAAATTTGGTTTCCAGGACTTCAAATGTGGGGTGGAAAATAGGGTTATTTGGTTTTTAAAGTAACTGCTACTCAACAACTGTAAATGCTACAAAAGTAAAAATTAGTATTTAGTTTCTACTCTAAAAATAAGGATAGATGTGTTTCACCATTTTTTGAAATTTTGGTTTTCATGACCTCAAATGTGGGGTGGAAAAAAGGTTTCTTTGGTTTTTAAAGTAACTGCTACTCAAAAACTGTGAATGCTACAGATGTCAAAATAAGTATTTAGTATTTACTAAAAAAATAATGGTATAAGTGTTTCAACATTTTTAAAAAATTTGGTTTCCAGGACCTCAAATGTGGGGAGGAAATAAGGGTTATTTAATAATAATAATAATAATAATAATAATAGGATCGATTAGAAGCGCCAGTTGCGAAGCTTCAGAGGCGCCGGGAACGACTCGTGCATATGGGATCACACAGTATTACCTGCCACCCGCACGTGTCTCCGAAATCGGAATGTGCCGAACCCTATTACATCCCAGTCGTGAAACTGGTACTCATTTATCGACCAGTGAAGGATGAAAGGCTGAGTTGGCCTGAGCAGTGCGAGTGAATTCCTTGCTCAACGGAATTACGCCTCGCCGTGACTGAGATTTGAACCCACGACGGCAGGATGATAGCATAACTGCTTTCACCACTGTGCTACGGCGCCTACAATTGATTTTTGATTTCAAAATAACTGCTACTCAAAAACTGAAAGTGCTACAAATGTAAAAATTAGTATTTTAAAGTTTTGTGCCAGTTAAAAGTAGCTGAGTCCAGTTTATCACCGGCCGGGCCAAGCCGTTATTTTAGAGTCTTCACACGGGCCAGGCCAAACCCTAAATCAAAGTGGGACGGGCCGAGGTTTTTCACCAAGTATATATATATTTTAGTGATTTAAGGGTCTTCAGTTTGGCCGGGCCAAACCTGAAGTCAAGGCGGGACGGGCCGAAGTTTTTCATCAAGTATATAGAACTTCTAGGCCTGTAAGAATGGGCCGAGCCTAATTCAGACGGGCTGTGCTGGGCCAGGAGTTTGGGTTTTTAAAACGGACTGGGCTAAGTTGTCGACGGGCTGAGTCGAGACCTAAAAAATTGATCTCTATTATGGATGCACGGTTCAAACTCTCTAATTTCATGCGAGCGAAGCCGCTACGGGCACTGCTAGTATATATATATATCAAAAAGTGGAGTTTCAATACCTACTCCAACTCAAAGTGGCGTCTACAAAGCTGTAATGAAAGAAGGAGCAAGATTAAAAAAGCACTTCATGGAGAGTTTAAAAAATGAACACTTTGATGGAAAGACCATTCACAAGAAGGAATATCAGGTAGTGGTTCTGAAAAACGAAAATCGGGAGGTCAGACTCGCTGTACTTGAACTTGAAAATGGAAAAGGTCAGACATTATTTAATGGAATAACGACTGTGCTCGATGAATATGACCTGTGGTCCTCCATAAAAATGATTGTGTCTGACACAACTGCAGCAAACACAGGAAAACGTAATGGTTCTGTGTCACTGTTGCAAAAACACTTCCAAGAAAAAGGACTATAAAAACCTGTATTCATTGGATGTCAACACCATAATCTAGACACAATTCTGAAACATGTCATGAATGACTATTTCGATGGATGAACAACTTTGCCTGATTTGCACTATCTTTTTGTTACAAGAATAATCAGAGAGTATGAGCAACTCAAGGCATCATTCCCGAATACTGGAAGACCACTTAAGAAAGCAGAGCTAGAGAGGTGGTGAGATGATATGGCCTTTTTTGATCACTTAATATCATGCTACAGGAGTTTCAAAAGTACAGGAAGCTTCCCATCAATGAAATTCCAATCACTTCCTGCTAACCGCAATGCGAGATGAAACTCCAGAGCCATTTATATATTGCTTGCTTTCATTCTGATGCCAGAGTTTCGACAGACAGCTGAACCAGCATATGATTTCATCACCGGGTCATGGGCTGACATATGGTTTTCCTCTCATTGCTACAATCTAACGGACTCTGACAATCCGGCAGAAGCCTGTAAAGAACATCTAAACGCATTGAAGTCATTGAAGAATTTTTGGTCATCAGAACCTTCACCTATACCAACGCAGCGTTCAAATATATGAGTGATGCAAGACTTATGTCCACTGTGCAAATCCATTGAAAAACTGAAGATTAAATTTATTTTAACTAATGCACAGTAAGAATGTACTTATTATTCATTTGTCACAGTAAACTGTAAATTGGAGCAATTTCCATCTTTGAGAAAGACTTCATTTCTATAGGAGGGTGAACTTTTTTCAAATAAAACTAAAATGGCTCACATATTCTTATTTTGCACGAAAAAGCTCCACTGAATATCATATGGGGATAGTCGCTCAAAAATATGTCATACCCCTAATACATACATATATAAACTACGTTTGGAACGTAAATTATAAAAAAAAGTATAATGAAAGAAACCCTTGAAACTGTTAAAATGCTGATATGCAGCATAGCCTGCTAGTACACTGCACTGCCTTTTAAGCTGGCTGTCCTGGTGTTATATTCAGAAGTCCATGGTGTTATAGCAGAGTTCCACTGAACTTTTAATATTAAACATGGAGTCAAAAATTAACTTTAAATATTAAACTTTGAGTTAAAAATAAATTTCTTGGACTGTTTAATAAGTTAGGTTCAGTGCAGAAACTTTAATGTGATGGGCTTTAGCCTAAATTCCAAATTATCAATTTAAATTTTTTTATTAACTGCCATCGGTGTTAAACATTGAAGGTTTTAACTGTCATGGCAGGATGCCTTGCAGTATTAAATGTCATGGAACCATTAATATCATGCTGGTAAAATCTAAAAAAAAACCAACTTTAGGCATGGCAGCTTTGAGGAAGCCAGCAAGCTTTTTTAGACCAATCAGGTCACTTTGGAATTCAAGCAGATCAGCAGAAAGGACAAGATTGGTTGGTTGGCCTTCTTCATCACTTGACCTTTCACTCTTTTCTCTTTGCCATATTTCTGTCCTTGTTGTCAGCAGCCAATCACAGGTCAGTAGCTGGAAAGCCTGTATTTAATTGAAAAAGTCCATGTATAAATCTAAAATTAAATGGAAAACTGCAATTTCTAGTTTCACTTTAACAGACAAGTACAGTAGAAGCATAAAAAAAGACTTTCAAATTAAAAATAATTTATTGAATTGAAGCAATAACACACCAAAATAATCTTGCTGCTTTTTTGATTGGATGACTCGATACTTTCTCTGATTAATTCTCCAGCTCTGTTGCACAACTGTCTGCAGTTGTGATCACTGCTCAAATCAAACAAACTGGACTTTCGAGCCTTGAAAGCCAAAAATATGCCCTTGACCAGAGGATCACTAAAGAAAAAATTGAACTCGTTGAATATAATATTAAGATTACCATTTCAATAAGGACTGAATAATATGACTAAAATAACAACAAAGATGAAATAATAAAATAGTAAATACATCATCTATTACACTTACCTGGAATCTTGAAGACATTTTGGTAATGAATCAAGCACAGAGTAAAATCTCTCAGCATATTGCTCATCCTCGTTTAACCAATGAGCAGCAACAGACAACAAGGCTGACCACCATTTCGACGACTCATCGATGCCTTAAAATACAAAACCAAAAATATTTCAGCTGTGTTAAATTCATCATATTCATCAAGCGCCTTAAAGCAAAGGCGTGTTACGAGAAGGTCGGACCAAGAACGGTCCTCTCTCTGTTTCACGGAATAAGTAAAGAAACGATATTTCATACGTATATTTAATAAAGAAACGATATTTCATACGTATATTTAATAAAGAAACGTGTATTTTAATATACAAAATAAAAAATTCAACCAACCTATTTTATTAGAAATGTGATCAAATTGACAAAACCCAATGATAGGCAAAGTGTTGAAACCAGCAGAGCATTCATTCAACAAGTTGATAAACTTGAGACTTTCAGTTGAATGGTGGCTCACCCTTTATGAGTAAGCAGAAATGTTGAAGTTTTGAGTGATTATATCAACCGAAAAATAATTTGCAATAGAAAAAGCTATGAAAAGATATACGATTATAAGAACTTTCATATCTTAATGCACCCAAAATGACAAGCTATAACAAAGCATTAAAATCTTAGCAGAACACCACTCATTACACACACAAATCCTACCAATTGTTCTCATGGTTATCAGTGTTGCGCTTTTTACGATATCCAGGCGTGATGAGGGCTATAACAGACTTCTTTAAAAGATGTTCTCGGAAACTCTTCAGCAAATGCAACAGAGGATCAACTACAAAAACAAAATTGAATTTTTCATACTTTTATTTTTTTTAACGAAAAACAGCATTGTGATTAATATTTAACAAGCCAACAAACCAGAAAAACTCAGAAGCTACAACAACAATAGATTAACACTGTCAACTGCATTTCTTAAATACTTTTCATAATTTAAAATCCTAAAATAAAGATTTAATTGTGACTAAAGGCTCGCATACCCTCATTGAGACAAGTGCTAAATATAGAAACATTTGGTTGTATATTCCATGCAGCATCAACAAAGTAACGATGTCCCAATGGATGGTTGAGCCAGTTGAGAGATGCGGGGATAGCATCGCAACACGTGAAGAATATGCCTCGTGCTTGAGTAAGATAATATCTCTGAAGAATAACATTATGTTTTCATAAATTTATGCAAGACAAACAACTTTTAATATGAAAATAATCTATAAACACCCATAATAATATTGGTTTAAGGACTGCTTCTTAAATAAAAGAATAAACATCATTCAACGAAACAAAATATCACGTATATACACATCTGACATCACCCTATAGACCAGGGCTGCCCAACCAGCCGATCGCGATCTATCAGTCAATCGAGACACATTTTGCTCGATCGTATGCTAGTCTACTACAAACTAAATATAATAAATCCTGTACAAAAATTGTGCAAATTAAAAAAAATATGTTTTAAGTAGGAATGGGTGATAGTCAAGCCATTGGATAAAAATTCTCTTGAAAGGTGGAAAAAAACGTTGCAAGCGATTTAAGATATTCAAAAGTTAGATAATATAGTTTTTAATCTGAATCCACCGTTAACAGCTTGTAAAAACCTTGTCTCGACTAAAGTGGAAATTTTGTCTCGAATAAAACGAGATAACATAGAATGATGAACTATACGCGACAGACAATATTAATAACTACATTAAAGGAATTCATTGAAAAAAAATATTTAAATATTAAAAAATTTATAAATATTAAAAAATTTATAAATATTAAAAAATTTATAAATACTAAAAAATTTATAAATATTAAAAAATTTATAAATATTAAAAATTTATAAAGATTAAAAAATTTACAAAATTTATTTGTTTTTTAAAACTTGAAATAAGTTTCATTTGTTTAGTTTCGGTACATCTATTTGTCTAAATTTAGACTCTAAATGATGACAAACGCGAGAAAGTACCTGTATACAAGAATTAAGAAAGTGAAGAAAACCCAGCGGGTTTATTTATAGGCGATGGCGAATCTGGTTGGCAAGAAAGAAGCTGAGAAAGTTTCAAGTTTCAGCTGCAGACGACGTGCACACTACACATACTCACATACAACCAAGAATATAATCGAGATTATAAAGATATATCTTAGATGAGCTACTATTACGGTCAATTACGGATATCGAAACACTAAAATAATCATTCCAATTCTATGTAACAAATTTGAAAAAATAAGTTTATCAAACAGACTAAACCAAAACCTAAACATAGAATGATCATTACTATTACATTACTCATTATTCTTATTAATAATAATAGTCATCGATGTCAGCGAGTACGATTGCCTTGTAGTATAAAAAAGCTATAGAACAGAGACGAGCTGGTTTCATATATATATATATATATATATATATATATATATATATATATATATATATATATATATATATATATATATATAAATGAATGTTTGTATGTATGTATGTATGTATGTATGTATGTATGTATATATGTCCTTTATGCATTGATACACCATTCATCCGATCGTAATGAAATTTTCACACAACCTTGAGAGTCAAGGGAAATCAAATATAGAGAAAAAAATTTGAAATCTGTCACAAAATGAGCGGAGCGAAGCGGGTGAGTGAGCGGGAACTATATACATATATACACATACATATACATACATAAATGAGCGAAAACGGGAAGCCAACTGAGAGCGAAAGATAGAGCGGGAAAGGGAAAGCGACCGAGAAAGCAGCCGGGAGCTGGAAAACGACCGAGAGGGGGAAAGCGACCAGGAACGGGAAAGCGGAGAAGGAAACGGGAGCGAGAGAGACAAACATTAGAAAAACCTCTAAAAACCCCGGGCAACGCCGGGTGCCCCCGCTAGTATATATATATATATATATATATATATTGAAATATGCTGCCGGTTCCCAGACTAAAAATAGTAAATAATGGGGCTACAGGTTGTCAGGAAAACCGAATTTAAAGTGGGGATGATAATAGTTATAAACTTCTGTCAATAGGTAGATTAATTAATCAATGTTGATGAATCAATTGCAAATATTCACAGTTGTGACAATCGTTAATTAAATATGTATGACTTTCGTTATTTATTGGAAAATATTTTTTTTAAATCTCGGTATTTGTTTCGAGACTTTATACGAGAACCAAATTTAAGTCTCGCTATTTTATTTCGATACGAGACTTCTTCCACAGGCTATGCCGTTTCAATGGCAATATGGGATCTCCCGTATCGTTTTGAAATCTCGATTGATTTCGAGATAACGATTTCGGGATGCAGATGCTTATTAATAACATTCAAATTTGAGAAGTATATACTCATTATTTTCATATGTATTTAGTAATCAAGCACTTGAATTGGATTAGAATTAGATTGAATGAGTGCAAGTGTTTTCGGTGTAAAATAATTTCTATGCAATTATTGATTAGCATTAACTTGTGTTTAATTTGTTTTTAACAAATTATAACTGTTTAATGTGAAATAGTAAAAGCTGCTGATAAGTGACAAGTGAACTGCATACCCATTACCTAATGAATTTGGTGGTAAAAACAAACTCTCTGTAATATATATATTATATATATATACTAGCTGGGTTACCCGGCGTTGCCCGGGATTTTGTTAATCCAAGGGTCTATTTCAAGAAAAAGAATTGATATGGAAATAGACCCTTGGATTAACAAAATCCCGGGCAACGCCGGGTAACCCAGCTAGTTGATGATAAAGTTGACGGCACTTGAGAATGTGGTTATCCTCACCAGCTCGGTACATCAATCTGTAAGCATAAAAATCCATAGCCGATACCTTTTTGTTGTGATTTGTAGTGCCTGCTGTCGGATTTATTTGCGGTATTCCAAAATAGTAACCATCTTCACCCTGCCAGAAGATCAACGGGTATTGTAGCGCATCATATGATCGGTGAGTTTCGATCACATTTTTCAAGGTATTGTCACGTTTTTGCAACACAATGTCACGTTTCTCAAAATCATTCCCAACCATGACAATGGCAACCTCATCAAAAGTCGGTGCATTAAACCTTCTTTGATGCTCCGCTGTAGGTGCTTTGTCAGCACGGATGACAATCTTACACTCATCAGTTGGCATGTGCTCCAATGCTGTTTTGAATAGCCGAACATAAGCATTGTGTTTGTGTAAAAGCTCTTGCAGATCGACTATAATTTTTTCTCTAGTTCCTGGAATTGCTGAACACCTTTTGTTAGCCTCTGAGGTTGCATCACCCATAAAATAGATTTGTAGAAATTGGTGTTCGTTATTTTTTGTTGGCAGCAAGGAACCAATTTTGTGGTATACCTGGCCTTGAACTTTAAATGTTGGCATGAAACCTTGCTCTCGAATATCAACCGTTGAACCGAATGAAGTCATCTGAAAGCAAGAGTTGTACCTTCTAATATTTTCCAGAAAATGTCTTGAGATCAGCGTAGAACCAGTCATAAGAGAATGCAAAGGTTCGGGAGGTGAAACCAATGTAGATAACTTGACTTTGCCATTGCTGCAGCACATTCCCGGTGGTTCATCTTTCCATTTTAGTGCAAGACAATCAATACATCTAAGATCCATTTTTCCTATGTCAACTATGTCAAAGTAATTTTCATGAGGAGAATATGAAAATGCCATGTGAGATGAATTTTTTCTAGATGCTCTGACTGTAATAACTCTTGTTCTTATACTTTGAAGTCTTTGTTCTCTTTCTTGCTGAGTTTCATTTGTTCTGAATTCAGCAGTTCTGGTTCGTACTCTTCCAAGTCTTTGTTCTCTTTCTTGCTGAGTTTCATTTGTTCTGAATTCAGCAGTTCTGGTTCGTGAAAGGTTAAGTCTGTCTTCCGTTTGATCGCTTGTTTCCAGAGATCGTTCAACAGCCATTCTTTTGGCATCATTAGACTTCCTACCACTTGAAGGTCTCTTTTTTGACGGCATTGTAAAATGTATAAACTCAAGATTAAATTATTATGAATAGAATTGTTAGAATGAAAAATATAAATCATGAACTCAGTCAATAGGAAAAAGATATATATATATATATATATATATACATACATATATATATATATATACATATATATACATACATATACATATATATACATATATATATATATACATATATATATATACATAACTTACAGTGTTGGGTAATATTTCAAATACATTATATTTGAAATTCGTATTTAAAATATTTTTAAGTATTTTTGTATTTTGATTTGAAATACTTTTAGAAAATTTATTTAGTATTTTTATTTTAAATAATTTTGAAAAGTAATTTGAATATTTTGAACAAAAAATAAAATACCAAATAGATTATTGACATTTTCAAAAATATAAAGATCGGGAAACTTTAAAATTAATAAATAAGTGTTATGTTTATGTTATGTTTTTATCATGGTTTTATACCATAATCGATGTTTACTTCCTTAAGTTTCGATAGCTTAGCGCGAGGTTGGTTTTTAGAGTTTGTAGTAAAAATAGGTCGTTGTCGTTAGAATTAAAGTTTAAAGTTTTTTAATACTAAGATGGCAGAAAATTCAGGTGGTCGAATCCCGGCCATATTAGATGGCGAATTCTTCGAAATTGTTTGCAAGCAAAGACTTTGAAACAACGAATGATATTGACAGTAACATTGACAGCGAAAGTGAGTATGAAGAAAAACAATTTGATGGTGATTTTGAAGTAGTCGAAGTGTCCGGTGTGTTGGATGCAGAAAATGAAGAACCCGGAATATTTCTCCCTCCTCACTACCGATGTGCTGCACACACTTTAAACTTAGTGGCCAGTCATGATGCAATTGAGTAGTTGAAAGACAATCAGACATACAGGAGATTGTACAACTCTGCCATGGGAAAATGTAGCGCATTATGGAATGCTTCTGGCCGTCCAAAAGCTGCTGAGATTGTCAAAAATATTTGTGGGAAGCAATTGCTTCAGCCATGTGCAACTAGATGGAACTCACTCTACAACTCTGTGCAGCGTGTAATTGAAGTTAAAGACAATCTAAAAGTTGTATTTTCGAGTTTGAAGATACCAAATTTGAACATTGTTGAATTAGATTTTTTGGATGAATTTATACTTGTTATGAAACCATTGGCCACAGCTTTAGAAAAGCTCCAAGGTGAAAAGGAATCTTCTTTGGCTTATATGATGCCGTCTGTCTTGCGTGTTGAGCGGTCTATTGTAAATATTTCATCAACACTCCGACATGTACAACCACTTGCGAAATCGATTTTGAAAGGCTTACGAGCGCGATATGCTAAACATTTGCAGTTTGACTCTGAAGTTAACAATTTCATTTTAGCATCAGTTACACACCCATTCTTCAAAATGAGATGGGTTCCAGAAAACCACAGAAGTCGTGTTCACAAACTGTTTATGGACACATTTCAAACTTTTATTCCTAAAACAGATGTGGTGATAGATTCCCATTCAAAGAAACATGATGAAGAAGACGATTTTTTCTCCTTTGAATCAGCTACATCCGTGACAGTCAATAATTCAGGGGCCACAGCATTTTTGGAAAACATGTGTAAAAACTTGAACACATTAAAATTATACCCTGTGGTTTTAAACATGTTTAAGCGGTACATCTTCGGCTCCAGTGGAACGCCTGTTCAGCACCGGGGGGGAAATAATGACCCCTCACCGCAATCGTTTAACTGATGAAACTTTTGAACAATTAATAATTTTAAAAGCAAATTCTCATTTTAAAAGTTGACTCTGTTTATTTTATTACAATAAAAGATTTACCCTGTTGACTTGTTTTTGTTAAAAATGTTTGAGATGCGTGTTGATGATGGTGAGGTATCGGCATCAAGTGTTATACAACGTATTTTAGTATTTTGCAGTAAAATACTCTAATGCATTTTGTATTTCCTATTTGAAATATTTTCAAAAAAACTATTTGTATTTTGTACTGAAAATACTTCTTAACAAAGTATTTGTATTTTGTATTCAAATTACATTTGGACAGTATTTTACCCAACACTGATAACTTACTACTGCTGACCAAAACGTTTTTTGTCCATAAAACATCAACGGAGAAACCAATTTATTTAAAATTTTACAGGAACCACCGCTTGAATAAGATACATAAGTGTGCCAAATTTCAATTAAATCTGTTTGGCCGTTTACATTTTATGTCCGAACAAACAAACAAACAAACAAACAAACAAACAAACATTTCATTTTTATATATAAGAATACTAGCTGACCCAGCAAACGTTGTTTTGCCTTATAAATTATTTTAGTTTTTTTTATTAAAAGTTTAATGTACAAATTCTGTCAATTTAAAAAAAAAACAATGTTTTTTGTCAGACCATCTTTAGCCAACACAAACAAACTGGATGGTTTGCCCTCGCAAGAACATGCCACGTATAGGTAATTGTTCGTGAGAAAAATATGGCGTGCCCAAATCTAAACCACAAACAGACATTGTTTGGCCTTGCGACTTATTAATTGTCATTGCGAATGCCAATCTAATTGTAAATTGAATTCAATATGCACTACTGTAGAAATTATTGGGATCCGTGGCAGCAAAACACTTTCGCCTCGGAACTTTCCATTCAAAATGCTGGCTTCAACAATGTTTTTCATAATTTTTTAATTACTAATCGCGTGCCATTGCACAGCCGCGGTGGGTTAAAATTCCGAAGTAGAATAACCGGAGATCCAACTTTAAGTTGTAGATGATGCGGTGACATGCCTGGCAAATCCAATGAGTTCAAAAACTCGGTTGGATAATTTACGGACTTGCTGGCATCGCAAACTGTATCAATCGATTTGTAGGACACAATTCGCCTGGCAACAACTGCTGTATCTTAAAATTTAAATCATTGACATCTACATTTCTTGCTGCAAAATGACTCTTTCTGCCAGCCACTCATGATTCAGCACTGTGGCTATGGATGATTGCATTTTTATGTTGCACATTGCTTAAGTGCTGAATGAGCTGTTCTGCCTCCATCCAATAAAGTTGCTGCAATGCCAGACGATGCAACGGCCAAAGCTATGCCATTATTTGATCGTATTTCGTCGAGAATTAGAGAAATGAGATATGTTTTCCCAGTTCCACCTGGTGTATCCAAAAAAAAGAATCCACCTTGTCCTATCAAAACTGCCAGTATAATGCGGTCGTAAATCATTCTTTGTTCATCAGTCATTAGTGGAACATAGCGAGTAACAATCGCTGCCATTTCTACAGTATTGTACCGCAGTTTACCTGGTATTTTCGGGCGAAAAACCAGTACCATGTCAAAAGCCTGAAAATGGCTAGAAATAGCGTTTGAAAGTGTGTTAGTGTTACCGTCCGCGGTCGGTCGCCAGCTCAGACAATAAAACTAAACTACAATTATTCATGGTTCAGTTAACAAAGCGAAACGGTGCTAGACAGTAAGTGCTATGCTATTGCTAAGAACCGTTGTCCATAATTGAAGTGTATCAAACAATGGGCATACAGGTAAATTGCACTACCCATACTGCCGATTGCTCAATATCGGCACCCTTCACACCGGTATTGCCAAAAACCGGCCGGTATACCGGCATGCCGATATACCGACACAGCCCTAATATATATAAATATATATATTCGTAGGCTCTCGAAACATTTCAACGCAATGTTTCCCTTCATAAAAAATTATCTATCTGGCAGCAGACTAGCTGTCGAGCCGAAGTAAGGAGTTCTGAGCCTATCATAGTCGTAGTCTAATGTTAAGTAGCTCCGAAAGACTGAGACTTCTAGCCATCCTTTATTGGTGATGGTCGGTGGCTCAGTTGGTAAGAGCGCTTGCATTTAGGCGAGGCGGTGTTGCCGTAGACACGTGGGTTCGATTCCTAGTAGAGTCATATATATATATATATATATCTATATATATTAGTGTCCCAAAAATATGAAGCTTTAAAATATTGATGTCTCACCCCATTAAATATGCCTGTATGGTAACAGTAGTTTACCTGCCAAATTTTAGCCCATTTGGACAATGTTTAGAGGTCCCCCAAGGGGTCAGAAGTTTCCGATTTTGGTGTTTGATCGTTCGCGACCAACTTTGATACAGTGTTATATGATATGATTATAAATGTTTTATGATTTGTTTATACAAATGAAACAAAAATATATAATTCTGAAAAAATATATAAATCTGCAATGCCTTTTATTTTTCAATTTCAAAAATTAGGTCAAAAATGATTAAAAAACAAGATTTTATTGAATTTCAGTTCGCTTGAATATTAATTAATAAGCATTTATGTAGATTATGCAAATAATTCAAATTTTAGCTAGCAGTTCACGATTATACTCTGCAAAGTTTTTCCTATGCTGTTCAACTACTTGAAGCAAAAATTGTTTCTGCTCTTTGTCCTTGGTGATGGTTTCATTGAAATGTTGTACCAATGCTACTCCCCGTTCTGCAGAGTCATTGATGCAAACCAGATTCCTTACAAACACTGCTGCAACTTGGAAAGAAGAAGTATCTGACCAGTTTTCAACAGGTACATCAAGAAAATTGTCAAAATTTTGTGGTAGTGTTTTCATCAGATGTGAGCCTTGATCTGCTTGTATTGTGCAGACAAGATCAGTCTTTTCTTTGTCAGACTATGAAGTAAATTTTCTTAAAAAGTTTCTAAGAGGTAATTCGAATCTTTTTGTCTCGGTGGTATATGTAAATATTTATATATTAATAGATTTATAATAATCATATATTAACAAATATTGTTGAAACAATTATTGAGATTAAAGATTCATTGTACCTAATTAAATTGAAAAACATAAACTGTCTTTTGCAGTTAAGTTTATTTTTTGTAGCTCTCATTTTAGTTACACAAATGACACTTAAAATAATGTCCTGCTTCGGTTCCACATATTTGGCTGAATCTGCTAAATAGCGGATTCTTTCAGACATGAATCTTATTAAATCGGAAATTATTTAACAAATGAACACCTTGATCAATGTTTAAGATTATCAGTGTCTTCATATAGTCCCAATTTTGAAAAAATTGCTTGGTCAAAAAAGTGCCAAAGATCACATTAATATCTGTTTTTTTTAAATTAATAACATTATTTTTATTTGTTTAAATTTTTGTTATATTATCCTTTTTGCAAATATTTTTTAAATTTTAAAATGAAGTGAAATAAATTGAAGTTGTATTAATTGAAGATCTAAATTATTTCGACATGGGTATATCTCGAGGTAGTTGGATTAAAAAAAGTGCATCTTTAGTATAAAAAGGTTGGGCAGGCCTGCTATAGACACATCTAATTTACTTTAAAAGTTATTAATAAAGATATACATACTGCCAGAAAATGAAACTGTGATGGAAAAAGAGTCCTAATAGTCACAGCATATAGTATGTAAATCTCCGCCAACATTCCCTTTGGAAGGGCTCCTCCTGAAACTTCAGCAAGGTTGATTGCACAAAGAGAAATGTTGATAGCTCCATATGTTCCTTGGTTGACATGGTCTTATAAAAAAAACACAAATTTCTGTTCATAAACAATCTTAGCAGTGATAAACATGGAATATAATGCAACAAAAGAAAATGTTGGTTAAATTTAACACTGCCATCATGTATTTATATATTTATTTTATATAGTGAATACACTATATTATATATTTATATAATCATCTATATATATAAAAATGACTGTGTATGTGTGAGTTTGTCTCTTATAGAAATCCAAACCGCTGAAGCGACCTTCATGAATATATATATATATATATATATATATATATATATATTTTCTTTTAGGCATGCTCTGTTAAAAATGATAGACCACTTTGCGTTGATACGTTTTTTCGCCAAGCTTTCAAAATCTCTTGAATTCATGATAACTCCGCTTTTTAAATAGATTTATTAAAAACGAGGGCTGACCGATCGGTTTCGCAGAAAAGCATCTTCGGAGCCCTTAAATTATGAAGTTAAAATGTATTTACTATAATGCGAAAATAGAATGAAACTATAAAACGACGAGAATAAACATTAATGAAAACTGAAATAGAAAAACAACGTATGGAAAGTGGAAAGCAAGATATAAAAGGTAGGTAACTAACGTACAAGATTAGTAAAAACCGAAGCGGAAAATAATTGTAAACAAAACGAAAACATGGCGATAGTGGCCGCAGCGCAGGTATTTACGCAACTATGCGCTAGGTAATTGTTGTCAGGTGCGCGCAATCAGGCTAGGTACGTCTACTGCGTCGTATTGTTATATTAACGTTGTTGACGAGTCGAGCAAATAGCTGGAAAGAAGACACGGACTCCACCGGAAGACGGTCATCCGACAAGTCACCAACGCCACGGCTACGCACACTTTCCAGACTGGAGTTATCGCGTGATGGGGATCCATGGATGGGACACGGGCCCTGGCCATCATTGCCGACGACGTCGGCGATCGGAAGGTGAGCAGGAGTAAGAGGGCCGACTCCTTGGTTGCCACGAGAAATAAAGTTGTCCTCACCGCTCGCCGATGAAGCCAGATGAACATCGTTAAGAACATCGGTTGTCGGAGTCAGAGGACAAATGGCGATATATATATATAAATGAGATTATGTATGTAAGTATAGATGTCCTTTATGCATTGCTACACCATTCATCCGATCGTAGTGCAATTTTTACACAAGCTTGAGAGGCAATGGGAGAAGGTTTTTGTGAAAAAAATTGAAATCGGTCACAAAATGAGCGGAGCGGGAGAGTGATCTTGATGAAATTTGGCAAGGAGGTAGTTCTCATACAGGGGAAGAATGTTAAGAAGGTTTGGACTCCCAACTCCGATCACCCGGCTCAGGTGGGCCAAAAAACTTTCCAGGCCAAAAGTGCCTATGTAAAGTAATTTGTGTAAAAAAATTCAAATTTAGTTTACGTAATAACGTTTAAAGGCTTCAAACAACTTTTAGCAAATCTATTTTACATTTTATGGGCTAAAAGAAGTTAGGACAGAGTGGAAAAGAGAAATGAGCGCAAGCGGAAACAGGAACATGTATGTATGTATGTATGTATGTATGTATGTATGTATGTATGTATGTATGTATGTATGTATGTATGTATGTTTGTATTTATATATGTATGTATGCAGAATCAGATCTAGGGGGGGGGGGGCAACTGAGAGCGAAAGAGTGAGCGGGAAAGCGACAGGGAACGGATAATGACCGGGAGCGCAAGCGGAAAGGAAACGGGAGCGAAAGAGACATGCATTAGAAAAACCTCTAAAAACCCCGGGCAAAGTCGGGTACCCCGCTGGTGCTATATAAAATATTGAAACAATTATAGATTGAGAGATGTTAAGAGATGGTCACTATTTTTCACTTACCGGTGAGATGAAGTTGAAGCAATTTATGATAAACAACTGCAGCGTCACGTGCAGATGATTGAATGTCTTTACTTGTCACTCCTTTGCACAACATTCCTGATATCTTCTCTAACCACTGACCCACCTGTAATCTGTGCAGCAGCTGTCTCAGAACATTCCAGAACAAACTTGCTAAAACATCAAACTTTGTTGTTGGGAGAGGTCTTCCCAAGGCAAGAAGACATCCTCTCAATTGTGAGGCTGCCTCTATGTAGCATTTCTGAAATGATTTAAAGTTTAATTAGATTTGCTTATGTTCATTGTAACACAAGCTTTGAATCAATAACAACATTGCACTAACTCGCAAAAGGTACATTTCTGCTTGATTCCTCTTCCTCCAATAACTCACAGAAGATGGAGACATTGGTTTCGTCAGAGGTTCCCCAAAGATAAAGAGCTTTAATAAGATGGCAAGAGCTATCAAAATATTTACCATCCAAACAAAGACTGAAGGGTACAGATATCCCAGCCATGAACTACTCATGAAATCTCCTGGTCAAATTTAGTAATAATTGAAACAAGAGCAAATGAATTTTCAAAATCTCTGATTGTTGATAATAAAAACCTTCTGATAATAAAGCCCTTCCAGATTGTTTCATATTGGCAGTGGCACCATTAGGATGAGCCAAGAAGGAAAACATGCTACCAAAGAAGAAGCCAAGTGGATTGAAAGCAAACAGAGATATCATGAATAAGCACAACACAAATCTTGATCTATCCAACATTCCAGGTATGATCCTCAACTTCTCTTGGGTTGACTCTTGAAATTAAACAAACTTACCAAAATAAAATATAAAAAGCCACAAAACACACAAGACGACTACACAAAAATACCCAATTTTAAATCATCTTGATACAATGGACTTGGAGGGTCAGATGCCTCAGACATGTGGCAACTTGTAGGTGAAAAACTGTCAGAATTAGGAGGAGATGGAAATGAGGTGACCAAGTCAGGAATCTTTGATTCCTTAATGGCTGCCAAAACACTCTGGAAATCTGATGAAAAAACAGTTCTTGTAAAAACATTACAATGAAAATTAAAATTCGACATTTGAAACATTACCTTGACCTCCGTTTGCAGCCAGCCTCAATGCCAGGTTTTCCTGTTTGAGACGATTGTTACTTGTTACGAGATACTTGATATATTCAATAGCTTTTCGAAGAACTGCTGACTTGCTTAGCTGTTGTAATAGAGCATTTATTAAAGCAGTCAATAAGCTGACTTGAAAATACTAAAATACAATACAATAATTAATTTGAAATAAAACATGCAAAAATCACTTTTGAATCTTTCCCAGCCAAAAGTTCCCTGAGTTCAACAATTCTATCGTTGATACTCATTCTATATCTCTTTTCGATTGCATTATGAGAAGAACGAGTTTCCACTTCACCCGTCTCAAACATCGCTATTTGATTCTTCTCCACAAGCTTTGAAAATTCAAGAATTGTATATTTTCAGTGCTATATAAAAAACATTAATGACAAACTCACTCTTATAGGAAAGTTAACTGACTGCAACCCTTTATGAATGCTATTATCACTGTTTGCATTGAATTGTGCCTGAAAAGCTGGTTGGCTTGTAATAATGGTGAGGGGATTTGAAACGGGTTCGCAACGTTTGTTTTGATTGAGCAACTTGAGAATAAAAATAATACTTAAATAAAAATTAACTAACTTATTATTATCAAAGAAAAAACATACTTGTTGTAATTGCTGAAAATTGATTGAGGGAGGCTGAGATGTAGCACTAAAAATGATTTGAGGATTTTGTCCATTATTAGGCAAATGCAGAGACGGCTGATTCAGGTTTGCAGCCGATTGAAGTATAATTTTATGAACCTTCTTATTAGTTGCATCTTGCCCACCATCGTCAGCTTGCCTTCTCTGTACTTTTAAGGCCTCGGGAATAATTTGAACAGGCGTAAGTTTGACCGGAACAGAGGCTTCTTGTTCCGATTTGACCATAAAATTATTCGAGGATTCGAGACCTATTTTTCTATCCGTGCTTGGTTGAAGAAGAAGCTTTTTGATGATCTGATGAGATGATACTGCACCCGAAATTCTAGAATCTTGTGGTAATGTCTTCAAACCATGAATAGTTTCTTTCAAGTTTTCACTTTTTGAACTTTCATAAGAAGTTGCTGTAGTGTTCAGAAGTCCAGCATTCGACTTAAAAACCTGTAAGTTTTTGTTATCATCTTCAATGAGATCGGAAGCTTCAAGAAACTGTCTCAGATCCTGCTCTGAGTCCAGAAGAGATTCACAATTGTCAATTCCTAAAAGATCTGTAAAACAATAAAAAAGTATAATATAAACTAAGGACAAAACACTTTATCCATTTTATCTTGCCAAAAAATATTAGAAAAAAAAAACTTTTAAACACAAGAATGATTAAAAATAAGCAAGTGAACTGTAAACAAATTTGTTTATTAAAAATCATTTATATATTTGAAATAGAAAAATACCAATTTAATGCAAATATTTTGTATGAAGATCTAAGTCTATAATATATATAAACATGGAATACAGTATTCTAAATACTATATAAATGGACAAAATATTTTTAGTGTAAAATTAATATCTGCTATCATGAAAAGAAAATCTGATAATCAATAATTTTAATAAAATTGGTATGAAAACAATATTCCATTATAAATAAAAAATCCTAATATATATATGAATTATCGAATCGACATTAAAAATTTCAGATCTATAGGAATACGTGAAATGGTTATAAGTGGAATTCTAAATTTGTTGTCTTTCAATGAAATAAACAATGACGTAATCATGCATAGATTTTTTAGGCTGAGCATTCAAATAGAGGACTAAAAGAAATTTTTTTTAGAGTGACCATCTCAAAATTAATGTTTGGTCCTCATGAGTCTTTGGACCAAGTTTCACATCGATTGGATAATGAAAAAAGGGTTTGTACTCAGACAGTCAGAAAGACAGAAAAGCGAAGTTAATATAAAGGATTAAAAAATTAATAATTTTCACTAAAAAAGAACTGAGTTTTATCGTTAAATATTCCTACTCTTTCAACTGTTGGAAATTATAATATTTATAATTTATATATTCATATTCATTCATTTTTATATTTATATTCAAAAAAAGCGTTCTCTCCAGTTTGAAAAATAGCAGATGTACTTTTTGAGTAAAAGGCGCACCACGCATTAAGTTTTAACAAATTATGGCTTGTTCGTTATACGAATGTCAACAATTAATGCATGCCTCCATCAAGACATTTCTCACACAGTCCAGAGAAAAATTATTTTCTTCTTTTTAGTTTACAAAAACATAGTATTTGAAAAAGTTTTTTTTTTAAATATTTTACTTTAATGTCATGATATGACTGACTGAGCCATACTTTGGGAGCCTTTGGCACTTAAAAAACCAACTTCCAGTTATATAATTATGCTGAAATTTGGTTGGTTTAATTGTCATCAAGAATTTTACATTCTAGTAAATTTTAAGATCGATTGGACAAAAAATTGAATGAAATATAGAATAAAATTAATTTTTGTTTAAATTACAAATTTTCTGTAGAGATATGAACCACAAGTGTTTAGTTTATTTAAAGAAAGAGATACTTAATTTTTCAATTTAAAAAAATATAATGAAATTTAAAACTTATGAAGAGAAACAATTCAAAATAATGCTAAATAAAATACTTGCCAATCCAAATGAAGTGTGGAAAATTATCGATTAAATGTTTGGACAAAAAATATGAATTAAAAATCTTCCAAAATGGCCATATTGTCGAAAAAGTTCCGAATGAGTTTAATAAATTGTTTATCAACAAAGTACTTAAACTCTCAAGTCAAATTTCTACTACAAATGGCGATCCTTTTCAACTTGCAGACTCTAAAGCGAATCAACTCAAGAAATGAATTTTCTTTTAAAGAAATTTCCTATTATACAGTTCGAAGAACCATTTTAAAAATGAAAAAATCAATCCCTCTGGACTAGAGATGCACCAATACCATAAATATGGCTGATACCGATACTCATATTATGAGAGAGGCCGATGCCGATATTTTTCTATATTTAATTATTTATTTGTTACTGTTTATGTAAAAAAATCACAATATCATGATAATATTTTATTGAAATATTTCAATAGAATCAAATAATAGTTACTTTATAGTTAATATTTAAAGTTAAATATTCTTAAATTATGGTGCAGGAACATCAGACTTTCGCTCGCAACTGGAGAGAGCATGTTTATCTTGGGGGTGTTAACATTTTTTCCAATACTGAATACCCTTTCGCTTTCAAGGACGTCTAGGGCATCCTCAGCTGTAGCTCCTCAAATATCATCCTCACTCTCAGCTGACAGCATTGTTGTAGCCTTTGCTTCCTCTGATATTCTTCTTTGATGAGCGCGAGCCAACTCCTCTGTGATGCTTCGTCTCTTTAGCTTTGAGCCTGAGGTTGAAGGTTCAGTAACTTCAGTCTCACTCTCATTGGAACTTGCTTCAGGAAAAAGGCTCATCTTATACCTTGGATCAAGAAATGGTGGCAATATTATGTTGAAATCATTTTTATAGCTGTCCAACTTTTAATAGAAATAAGTAAATAATCAAAAGTATCGGTATCAGCCAATGACCCTCAAAATTTTACCAGGCCGATACCAATACCTGAAAAAAGGCTGATACTGCCGATACTGATACTATCGGTGCATCTCTACTCGGGACCTCGATGGCATATCTACAGAAATGTTGAAGTTATGCAGGGAATCAATAGTTATACTTCTCACACAATTTATAAATAAATCTTTCGGACCAGGTGTTTTTCCACATGATTGGCAGCATTCCAGAGTATTTACAAGAAAAAATCTAAATTTAATATTGAAAACTATCACCCAGTTAGCTTTATTTATAAGCATCTGCATCCCGTAATCGTTATCTCAAAATCAATCAAGATTTCAAAACGATACGGGAGATCCCGTATCGCCATTGAAACGATACAGCCTGCGGAAGAAGTCTCGTATCGAAATAAAATAGCGAGACTTAAATTTGGTTCTCGTATAAAGTCTCGAAACACATACCGAGATTTAAAAAATATTTATTTAATTAACGATTGTCACAACTGTGAATATTTGCAATTGATTCATCAACATTGATTAATTAATCTACCTATTGACAGAAGTTCATAACTAGTATCATCCCCACTTTAAATTCGGTTTTCCTGACAGCCTGTAGCCCCATTATTTACTATTTTTAGTCTGGGAACCGGCAGCATATTTCAATATATATATATATACATATATGAAACCAGCTCATCTCTGTTCTATAGCTTTTTTTAGCGCCACATTGAGAATAGTGATCAAAGATATCTAAAGCCACGCCCCTCTTAGGCTGCTAGTCGACCTCTGCATACTACTGATACTACAAGGCAATCGTACTCGCTGACATCGATGACTATTATTATTAATGAGAATAATGAGTAATGTAATAGCAATGATCATTCTATGTTTATGTTTTGGTTTAGTCTGTTTGATAAACTTATTTTTCCAAATTTGTTACATAGAATTGGAATGATTATTTTAGTGTTTCGATATCCGTAATTGACCGTAATAGTAGCTCATCTGAGATATATCTTTATAATCTAGATTATATTCTTGGTTGTATGTGAGTATGTGTGTGCCACCTGTAGTGTGCACATCGTCTGCAGCTGGAATTCAAAACTTTCTCAGCTTCTTTCTTGCTATTGCTAACCGGATTCGCCATTGCCTATAAATAAACCGGTTCCATGATGAAACAGAACATGATAAAACAGAACATGACAAAACAGAACATGATAAAACATCAATCAACAGTGAAGAAACAGAACAGTGAGAAAACAGAACAGTGAAGAAACAGAACATTGATTAAACAGAACAGTGATGAAACAGAACATTGCGTATATTTTTTCAACTTTTTCGTGATATACAAAATGTCCGAGATCAAATTGCTCCAAGTTAAAACGCACGGAGATATTTTAAACTATTACCATAAATTTAAAGTTTTATTTGATAATGTAGTTAATAATGTTATTTTTTGATGTTTGAAGCTCCTCACTGCTGGATAAAACTTGCTCACCCTGTTTGCACAGAAATTGTAGATGTAAATACATATTTTTATATAAGCAAACTCTTTTATAACCAACTTTGTACCAAGAATATATATCTAGAAGTCCAAGTTTGAACAATAATTTGGTAAGAAGTCTCTCAACTGTGACACTGGTATCTGGCATTAATGTGTTTTTAATGTGTTCGCAACATTTGCATGAGTGAATTTTCACGGGAAAATTATATTGATCAATTAATAAGAAATGAACTAGAATAAGCCTAGCTTAAAAAGTTGGCTCTTTTGTCATAGTTTTTGTTTGTTTTCAAATAATTAAATAATAATAAATAATATTTCTTATATTTCAATTGTTTTATTCTATAATGTCAAAAGTTAACTGTATATGAACGTAGACGTACTGTATGACAGTGTATGACATTCATCATAGAATAAAACAGAAACTTAGTAATTACTAATTAGTATTATTAATGTATTTTTTATATTTACAGACTCCCATTACTGTACAACATCAAAAAGGCTGTCGATGACCTCCATGTGCCCGGGTTTGGCCTTTCAACAGACATTTGGAACAGTAAGAACATGGACTGCTGTTCATGACTCGGCAGCAAACATGAAGGCTGCCATCCCGAGGTGTTCACAGATAGACAAGTCCCTTGTTTGCGCCGACCATCTGCTCAACCTTGTTATGAACGACAGCGTCAAGCAGTCTCCCGGTGTGAACGAGGCTGTCAGCCGCTGCATCAAGCTGGTCAATCGTTGCCACAAAGTCACCAGGCCAAGGCTCGAATTCTAAGCGAAATTCAAGCACTGAAGGATGACCAGACCAACATTGACGTCGCCAACCTCTCCTTCTACAAGCTGATTACGCCTGTAGCCACACAGTGGAACTAGGTGTACTTCATGATAAATAGCGTGCTCAAATGCATCGACCCCTAGAGAGCATCGCCCAAGACCCCAGACAGCAAATGTCGCCAAAAACTTGCCAAGTGAAGAGGACTTCAACCTTTTGAGGAAATACACCGCATCCTCGAGCGGTTCAACAACATGTCAGAGGTGTTCTCTAGTGATCAGGGTGCCACAGTTCACTGTGTCATTGCTCAGGTGTTTGGCATGCATGCCTGGCTGGACAAGGCCATCCAGTCTGGAGTCTCGACAGCGGCAGAAATGTTTTTCAATGTCCTGAAGAGGAACCTTATCACTCGTTTTCCGGATTACGGCTCACACGTACCTCACTATGCCATTGGAAACCTGCTCAACCCACATATCGCGGTTTTGCCCTAAAGAAAGCGGGCAGGTTTGAGTGGGCCTACAACCTCCTTGTGAAGGAGCATGACAGCCACAAGACATGGCTGCAGTCAGACTTTGTTGACAAGCTGCTGTTTGTTCAGCAGAATCACGATTGGGTCATCATCAAGAATTGGATCCTTTTCAACAAAGATATTGGTGTTGGTGATGACGAGGTCGAAGATGAAGGTAGAGATGTGATTATTTTGGACATAATGCGAACTAAATAAATACTTACTATCGGCGGTAGCATTTTATTTAGAGCCTAAATTTAGACAAATAGATGTACCGAAACTAAACAAATGAAACTTATTTCAAGTTTAAAAAAAAATTAAATTTGGTAAATTTTTATAAATTTTTTAATATTTAAATATTTTTTTCAATGAATTCCTTTATTGTCTGTCGCGTATAGTTCATCATTCTATGTTATCTCGTTTTATTCGAGACAAAATTTCCAAACTGTAAATGTCAGAGATTTTTACTCAAAAAGAAATTAGTACAATTGGGGTGTACGCAGGGTTCAGGACTATCTCCGTTACTTTTTATTGTTCTGACAGTGATATGTCCGAAGCAGTATGCTGATCACACTTCAGCAATAGTTGTTGCAGACTCTCAGCCAATTGAACGAACAGTTAGATAAAACAGCTGAAAACATTTTACACTATATGGATTTAAACAAGCTAGTGTCTAATCTAATGCGTTCTTTTATTTTAAGAACATGAAGCTGGTCGCGCAGAACTGGGGTGATGTGGTCATACCTGCGATGCCACCAACGAGCCGCGCAGCGGCATTGACTACAGCCTGTAGCCTTGCAATTTCGCGCTGCGGTAGTCCAGCGAATGTGGCATTGTAATAGTCTACATGTGACAGGATGAACGACTGGACTAGCATGCATGCGACTCCACGCGGCAGCGATCTGATGACGGAGCGAATCCGCCGCAGCACCCCGAAGCAGGCTTGAATGACCTTGGTGATGTGTGGAACCAATGTCAGGCCGCTGTCGAGTTGTAGTCCGAGGTCACGCACCACACCGACAGGCTGGACAAGGTCGGAACAGACCAGGAACAGGTCGTTGTCGAATTGAGCAAGCATTCGAGAAGAGGAAAACCAAATCAATTCTGTTTTCGACGAGTTGAACTGTAATTGGTTGGACCTCATCCATCCCGCGACCTCGGATATACAAGCCATCAGTGAGAATCATCGGCATAGAAATGATGAAGTAGGTCATGTCTTTGAATGATTTCAGTAACGTCGGCAGTGTATAAAACGAAGAGGATGGGGCCGAGAAGAGAGCCCTGTGGAACTCCACAAGTGAGTGTTGTGGTAGCCGAAGAATGGCTGGTGTGCAATACATTTTGTTGACTGTGCGCCAGATATGACGTGAACCATCCCAAAACCGACGAAGAAAGCCCAAATGACATGTTCAGTCGTTGAACCAAAATCTGATGATCAACGGTGTCGAAGGCAGCCGACATATCAAGCATTGACATTAACACAAAGTTATGACCACCGATGGATGAGAAGATGTCTGACAGAACCTGCGTCAGCGTCGTCTCAGTGGAGTGGAACCTCCGATATGCCGATTGGAATTCAGGAAACAATCTGACGATGTCGATGTAGCTGACAACTTGTCGGGCAACAATCCGCTCTAGCATCTTAAATAGTACAGACAAATTAGAAATAGGTTTGTAGTTGGCGACATCAGATGGCTCCAAACCTTGCTTCTTTAGTAGAGGAGTGATAACAGCAGACTTGAAAGAATTTGGAAATGTGCCGGTTGACAAGGAATTGTTGAACAGAAAAGTGATGAAGGGTGCAATAGAGGACGCACACTCCTTCAACAGCAACGTCGTCATGGGGTTGACAGAAGATTGTTTGTTTTGAGAGTTCCGGATGGCGGTGATTACATCAGAGACGGTGACGGGAGAGAAGGACTAGAAAGTGTACGATGTAGTAGAGAACGTCGGTTGACCAGCATCGGTGGTGGATGCTCTTATGTCAGCAACCTTTCTAATGAAGAACTCGTTAAACATCTCCGAGTGTATTGAGTTGTCGGCCGACGCACGGCAACGACCGAAGACTCTGTCTATTGTCCGCCACAATTTCCAAGGTACAGACCTGTTTGAGCCGATCTCATAAAGCCAGAAACTGTTTCGTTTTTTATTGAGGAGACGACGATAAGCACGGGTTTGATTTAACCAAAGAAAGCAGTTTGTTGATTTATCTTTCACTGTGGAGCTGCCACAGTACCGCCGCCACTATCGTCTGACGGCACGCTTTGCATCCCGACAAGACTCGTCGTACAACGGATCGGATGAACGCTTACGGACTGTAACGGTCTTGACCGGCAATAATTCTGGTGCCGATATATTGAGTCAAAAAAAGGCAACCCACGTGAGATGTGGAGATCTATCGACCGACTCCTTGGCCGTCAGAAAGCGTCTGCACCGATTCTTGATTCGATCGATGCTGATTCGATAGCGACGTTCTTAAAAAAAAGTCGATGACATTCGTGCTTCTACCGTTGATGCTGGTGACCCAACTTACAGTATTGTTTCTTGCGGTAGCTCTTTTACAGGCTTTGAACGAACTAATATTAATTCCGTGGTTAAACTAATTAGTGCCGCACCAGCCGTGTCGTCACCAATCGATCCGCTGCCAATGTGGCTGTTGAAGGAATGTGCTGACGTAGTGGCCCCTTTCATCACGGACCTGTTCAACCTGTCGATGTCTAGTGGTGTTGTCCCGGCCACCTTCAAAACAGCCATTTTGACACCGATTCTTAAAAAGACCGGCCTGGACGAGTCTGACCCAAGAAATTACCGGCCAATCTCCAACTTGGCCACACGGGAAAAACTTCTGGAACGCGTAGTTGCTGGTCAACTCAAATCTTATCTAAATCTCAACAAGTTATTTCCGGAGCTTCAGTCTGCCTATCGCCAACATCGCTCAACCGAAAGTGCAATAGTAAAAGTTGTCAATGACATTATCCTAGCCATTGACTCTGGCGACATTGCGTTACTGTCATTGTTAGACCTCTCATCGGCATTCGACACGGTCGATCATGATATACTGCTGGAGAGACTTAAGTTATCCTTTGGCGTCCAATAAACGCCTTTATCCTGGATAAAACCATATTTGTCAGAACGATCTTACACTGTCAGTTTTTGCGGGGCTATGTCACAAGTCGACACTGTCTATTGTGGTGTACCACAAGGTTCTGACCTTGGACCACTACTTTTCATTTTATATACTGCTGACATTGAAAAAATAATTTAGTCATTTGGCTTATCTGTACATTTATACGCCGATGACACTCAACAGTACTGTAGCAGCAGACCGGTTGATGCAGCCACCCTTAAAAGAAAAACTGCTGAGTCAGTACAACAGGTGGCACAGTGGATGGCCTCCAACAGGCTTCAACTGAATGCTGGCAAAACTGAATGTATGTGGTGTGCCACGACAAGTCGACAGCTCATTCTTGACTGCTCCCCAATTAACCTAGGTGGTTCAACTGTCACTCCATCTGTTATGGTGCGGGACCTTGGTGTGCTGCTCAGCTCAGACATGCCCATGACTGGTCACGTGGGCAAGGTGGTCGGAGAGTGCTATTACAAGCTGCGACAACTCAAGACATGCAGACGATGCATACCAGTATCGGTTGCGTTGTCACTGGTTAATAGCTTTGTTGTCTCAAAAATCCACCATTGCAACGCTCTGCTCGCTGATCAACCTGACTATGTCCTCTGTCGCTTTCAGTCAGTACTCAACACTGCAGCGAGACTTGTTTTTGGTCTGAAGAAATTTGACCACATCTCAGATATCATGCGTGACAAACTTCATTGGTTAAGGGCTCGAGAGCATGTCGAATTTAAACTGTGTCTGCTGGTTTTCAAGGCCATGCATGGACTCGCGCCTGAATACATCACGTCAATGAGCTTGCCCGTCAGTTCAGTTGAATCCCGTCGGCGATTGCGTTCTGCGACCGCTGGAGACCTGGTCGTGCCTGCGACGACTACCAAGTTTGGACAACGGGCCTTTTCTGTCGCTGCTATTAAAGCATGGAACTGTCTTCCCATATCTATTCATTTATCTTGTTCTGTTGAGGTTTTTAAAAAAGCTCTTAAAACTCATCTGTTCATTAAGTCTTATAACTAAACTTTTTTATTTTATTTATTTATTTTTGTGTTTATCCGAGGTTTTTTACGTTTTGTACAGCGCTCTTGTGATGACTATTTCATGGTACTGCGCTATATAAATTATCCATGTTATTATTATTATTAATAGCCGATCAAGTATGCAGACAATCGCGTCATCGCAGAGCCTGCCCAGCTGGTCGATATTGAGAGTATTAAGATGTGCCTCGTCGGAGAGTGGAGACCCGTCGAGGGCCGTTCGGAAATCGTCGACATTCAGACGACTCCACAAGCATCGAGTGGAGGTTGAGTAGGAAGGTGACATGACTTGAGGGTGAGTCGACCACTTGATGAGAAGATGGTCGGACAGGCCGGTGTCGATGAGGGTGGTCGTAGGCACAGGCAGATCGCAACGGGTCAGGATCACGTCGTTTGCCCAGTTGGGAGTCACTTTTCGCTCTTCTTGTCATATCGATTTTTGTGGTGTTGGTTTCGGCGCCCTCTATATCTTAACAGTCCAATTAATTTAAGGTCGTACAGCGGTGTAAAGCTGTTTGACAGAATCCTGTTCAATGGCCTACTGTTGACCTCGTGGTTAAGTAACGTGCGACATATCGCAAGCGCTCCCTCACCCTGCATAGGGGCTAACTGACAAATATCAATGTTTTTTTTAACTGACAATTCATTAACTTTCATGATAAATATTAGACTATATGTGTCAGATTAGCAGTATTCTTGACGAATAGGTTTCAATTTAGCAGTATTATTGACAAATAGGTTTCAGTTTAGCAGCATTCTTGACGAATAGGTTTCAGTTTAGCAGATTTCAGGCCAAAAATTCCAGTTTGGTAGAATTATAGACGAATGGTATATGGTAAGACAGAGATTCCAGATCGATTGCAACCACGATGAACAGCCGGGGCAATAGCGGCAACCAACATATCCACTCGAGTCGAACGCGATTCAGAACTTAAATGCATAACATGAGAACGTCAAGTTTGCTAATAAAGAGAAAAAGTTATGAAATTGTTAAATTTAAAATAAGAATAGGGAATAAAAACAAGAAAAAGAGAAATACACGCAAGCGTAAAGCATTCGCGGCCGGCAGCGTACATCACGCCATTTTTTTTTAATGTTCTGGAATGTTCTGCCACCTGAAATAAGATCTGAAAGGAGTCTTATCAGTGCTAAAGAAATGCTTAAAATCAAGTCAATCAGCTGGAGACAGTTTTCAGTAAACATTTCAACAGACTGAGTTTTTAATGTTTATTTTTAATATGTATTTTTTTATTATTAAGAAGTGCATCAGTACCTAAATAAAAGATCTCGAAACCAATAAAAATTTTGTTCTTTACATGTTGATTCGAAAGTTTCTTATATTTTCAATCCTCACATATCAGATATCAAGTATTTAGAATACTGTGGCCAATGTTTTCCTATTTTATAGACTTATTATCATCTAAAATGATTTACAAAAAAATTAGAAGCTGCTAAATCACAAAATATAGAGGATTTGTAAAAAACAAAGTTTTTATTGGTTCACTTGCTAATAAGTTAGCACGCTGTCTAATAGCATTTAATGTTATCACATCATTTCTGCTCTAGTTTCTACCAGTTTAACTTCAAATAAACTTAATGATATGCACCTAAAATGCATCGTCATTTACTGAAAACTAGACAGTGACATTAAGACAGAATTTGTTTCTCGTCAGATTATCACAAGGTTATTCTAATATTTATCCCATTTCCCCAGAAAGATTCCCGACCACATTTCATCTCCATAAAAAATTAAAAGTCTTGATTAATTTCCATACCACCAACAAACAAATCCCGGTTATCTCTCACTTTAACGGCCGATTAATACATTCTTGGCTATAATTGGCTTAGGTAGTCGCATAAAAATTTCAAAAAAATTTGTTCCTAATTTCACTAATATCTTTATATAAAGGTACAAATTCTGAATATACCACATAGTGTAAAAAAATTAAATTAATAAAGATATAGCGAATCAAAGATCGCATACCACGATAGAACATCAACTGCGTGAGACAGTTGAAAACTATAGCACAACGTAGAAGCTCAGTTTACAGCGTGAACATAGCGCACAGCGCAGAGAACGCCTAACAAGGCTTTACGCGTATGGGTTAAAAATTCCTTCTGTTTCTCATATTCAATATGAATTTATTTAGAAATAGAATTCCAAACAAAAAACTTGATAAATATAAAGTTATTAAAAGTGGTACCACACATTTCGCTTTCCATGCGCCATAGCACATTACTGCATGTCACTGCATGAGCTCGCGTATGGCGTATAGCTTATATTAAATGGTTGCGGTAGTTCGCCATCTGCTTGTTGTTTTAAGACTGATATTTGTTTTAAGACTGATATTTGTTTTAAGACTGATATTTGTTTTAAGACTGATATTTGTTTTAAGACTGATATTTGTTTTAAGACTGATATTTGTTTTAAGACTGATATTTGTTTTAAGACTGATATTTGTTTTAAGACTGATATTTGTTTTAAGACTGATATTTGTTTTAAGACTGATATTTGTTTTAAGACTGATATTTGTTTTAAGACTGATATTTGTTTTAAGACTGATATTTGTTTTAGGACTGATATTTGTTTTAAGACTGATATTTGTTTTAAGACTGATATGTAGGAGTATCAAAGCACTTTCTGTCGCAGATCATAACTTGATCTGTATAATTGCCCTCCTCCTTCTTCAGCAAGGCAGAGTTAAGGCGGCTGTCTGTCAGTTGTTCATTAAAGTTATTTGAAGTCATTATTAGTAAATAATTAAACGTCTACAGTCTACGTAAACAACAAAAATTAAAAGGTCTGTTAAGCATTGGTTCATTTAATAAATTCGAACGTTTAAGCACTCAATCATCTATAAGTTTGGTTCATTTAATAAGTCATAACGTCAGACGCAGCGCGCCTACACTCTCCACTTCTACGTAAAAATTAATATAGTTTGGGATTTCCCAAAGTTCTGAAATTTAACTATGTAATACTAGACATAATAATCTTTAATTTGATACTAAATTTATACTATTTGGAGGTCCCCAAGCACGAGTTATAGTGCTTCAAACACTATCAATCATCTATAGCTTGGTTCATTTAATAAGTCATATCGTCAAATGCAGCGCGCCTACACTCTCCACTTCTATGTAAAAATTAATATAGTTTGGGATTTCCCAAAGTTCTGAAATTTAACTATGTAATACTAGACATAATAATCTTTAATTTGATACTAAATTTATACTATTCGGAGGTCCCCAAGCACGAGTTATAGCGCTTCAAACACTATCAATCATCTATAACTTGGTTCATTTAATAAGTCATGTCAAACGCAGCGCGCCTACACTCTCCACTTCTATGTAAAAATCAATATAGTTTGGGATTTCCCAAAGTTCTGAAATTTAACTATGTTATACTAGACATAATAATCTTTAATTTGATACTAAATTTATACTATTCGGAGGTCCCCAAGCACGAGTTTAAACTAGACCTTTCTAATCACTCTTACTGTGCGTTATAGCCTTTTGTGCGCACGAGAGACTCATTTTCTGCGGCACCATCTTAACAACTTCAAAATCAGATTTGGATAACTTAGACACCTCGTATACCTATGAAAATTAACTATGTTCTAGAAGAAAAGAAAAGTCTATTTTTAAGACTAAAACCATAGTTTTGACCCTATTACTTATGAAATAAAGCCAAAAACCAATAAAGACTCACTTTGAATCAGAGTGAAAAGAAAATGAAATGTGCGAACTTGTTTATATACAATTTTTTAGGTCAGGACATGATTTACAATTATTTTTATGTAACCATTTTTATTGTGGGTTTATTACATCCAGAGATATAAGCAGTCCCGTAACACCATTTTAGCTCGTTCCACTGCGCCTGATAAACTTTCTAGTCTTGAATGTTCAGGCGTTGACAGCAAGGGCCGCGTTTTGTTTATGCGACTACCTAAATTAGCTAATTAGGGTTAGGGATGGGTTAGGATTAGGGTTAAAATAGGACTATTTCATTGAAAAAATCAGCCCCAGCCGCTAAAGTGAAAGATAACCCAAATTATTATTATTTATTCATTTGTAAAGCTCCAGATAGCAAAACGCGACTGAGGCGCTGATTGAATCCCCACTATACTGTGTCAAACAAACGTTAACCCGTTTAGGTCCAAAACTTTATTAATTAGATTTCTATTATTTTTTTTTATTTCTAAGTTACTTGCTTATGTTTTAACAGATTTATTTTTAATTATTTTTTATTTGAAAGAAAACTTTGAAAATTCACTATGCTCGTTTTTCGAACGGTGGTCGTATAGACTACTGAAAACGACAAAATGTTTAAAAGTCAATTTTTTTTCTCAACACAAACAATTATAACATAAATTTTAGGCTATAAACAGAAAAGCTAAAAACACATTTCTGACTTTATCAGTAACGCAGTTCAATAAAATCCAAAAATTTAACATTCAATAAATCAGTCAAGCAGTTCATGATAGTCGTTTCAGAACCGGAGTGTGCGGAAAGCACCAAAACAATTCCGATGAAGTCGTTTGCCGCACTTGGCCCACAAATGACTCTTTTTGGTCCAAGTGCATTTCAATCGTTTTTGGCGTTTGGTTGCTGCGGCATTGAACTGACCGTATTTGCGACCTACATTTCTTCACCCAAAGAACCGACACAGTCTAATCCCATCCCATCATTAGTATAATCAACTTCTACCTTCCCGGATATTACAAAGAATAACATTTCTTCTTCATTTGCTTATTCATCAGTCACGTGTTATGATGCGCCGGGCGGAAAGGAAGAATGACAAGTATGTCAACCTCAATGCTATCATCATCAAGAATTAGTTACATAGCTTCTTTCAACGTGAAAAACGTTCTGTTTGACGCCTTTCATTTTTAAACTCTACAAACATTTCATTCGAAGAATGAAATTTGCAAAAAATACTATCACCAATTCAACCACTGCACAACTATAAGCTGAATAAACTAGTTTCGGCTCGTTCGAATAAAGTACTCTATACGACCAACGATCGTAAAACGAGCATGACTCATACATGTTCAGATTGTGGGTTAGTGTAAACACAATAAAATTTAATTAACGTTGCTGTTTACTTTTGAGTACATCTTCTTTCGATATTTCAAACTTTTGTTATAACTCTCATGAAATTAGCATAATAAATTTTTAAAGTAATATCGGTCGAAAACCTTGAAAATGCTCATATTCTAACCCAGATTAAACTACTTAATACGAATAAAAAAATTATTTAAAAAAATTTTATACAGTGTATTGAAGTTTTCTTAACATAAAAAAAACTTTTAACAGAAAAAAATTACAATTTAATTTTATGCAACGCCAAAAATAAGTGTGTTCGTAAAACGTACGATGGTCTAAAACGGGTTAATCAAAATTTATTGACTCGTTCTTAGCTGCTCATTTTATGTTATTCCCATAGACTCTTGGGCCAAACAGCTAACATGAATAAATGAATAAAATGCAAATAAATACTACGTGTGTGAAGTGAGCCTCGAGGCGTGCATCGCTAATTAAAAATAAAAATAAATTGCATGCACTGGGGCTGTGCTATACATAGTTGGATAGGGTTTAAAAAATGGAATCGATTGGTATATTTGTGTTTTCTTCGGTTCAACAAAAAAAAAGTTATAAGCCAAAAACGACGATTTTCCAACGAAAATTACATAAAATCAAGCTTGGCTCTTTTTTGAGATATTCAAACTTTTTTTTAACTGCTGCACTGGGAATATCCGAGACGCTTGTTTTTAGATAATTCAATATCAAATTCAACAATGTAACTATCGCTTCTAAAAGTTAATAAATAAAAAAGTTATCGAATAAAACGTCGGACCGTAAACCAATTTCTTCAAGCAAACCGAAAAATAAACAAACGCTGCGATTGGACAATCGAGTCTAGCTCACTGTGGCTAATTATGCAAAGTGGCTACTCGGTAACACCTCCTAACGAACTTTAAGGAAAATTTTTATTTTTAAGAAAAATCTATTGAATTTTACTAACAAATTTTTTATTACTGTTTGTATTGCGGGTCCGGTGGAGAGGGTGGAGGTGGGGACTGGGTGGAGTGCGAAAAATGTAGAAGGTGGATTCAACAAAAATACACACTCTTAATGCTTTCTAAGGAAGAGTTTCAAAAGAAACATTTCACTTGCGTGTATTGCTTAAATTTTATTAAATAGTTACCTTTTCAACAAAACTTTTATTAATAAAAAAAAAATTTTTAAATTCAATAGATTTTTCTTAAAAATAAAATTTTCCCTAAAGTTCGTTAGGAGGTGTTATCGAGTAGCCACTTTGCATATTTTGCATAATTAGCCACAGCGAGTCAGACTCGATTTTCCAATCACGGTGGTTGTTTACGTTTCGATTTGCTCAGAGAAATTGGTATACGGTCCGACGTTTTATTCGATAACTTTTTTATTTATTAACTTTTAGAAGCGAAAGTTACATTGTTGGATTTGATATTGAATCATCTAAAAACAAGCGTCTCAGATATTACCAGTGCAGTAGTTAAAAAAAGATCGAATTTCTCAAAGAAGAGCCAAGCTTCATTTGATGCAATTTTCGTCGGAAAATCGTCGTTTTTGGCTTATAACTTTTTTAGTTGTTGAATAGAAGAAAACAAAAATATACCACTCGATTCCATTTTTTAAACCCCGTTTAACAATGTATAGCACAGCCCCAGTGCACGCAATTTATTTTTTTTTATAATTAGCATTGCCAGCCTCGAGGCTAACTTCACACACATATAAATACTTCCATACTTTATAGTCATAGAAGCCAGACTGGCCGAAAATGTATTGACAAAAACACAAACCAAGATCTGGATAAACACCGCATGGATCGTCGTCTTCTAGAACAGAAAAATCTATGTCGGCTTTGTTCAGATAGCCACCGTCACATATCGTACCCCAGTAATCGTTATCAAAAGAAGACATACTGGAGAATATTTAGTAGGTCAGGAGCTGTTGGATATCTAAATCACTACTTAGATGTCTTAGTATTAGTAGTTTAGATTACTATATTATATGTTTTAGATACAGTAGTCGTCCTCAATCATATTTCAACTAAAATAAAAACTTCGTGTTCAATAAACAGCGCCGAAAATCATAATAATCAGCATCAAGAGATTAAACAAGTTTGAAAGAGCAGAAAGTAGGCCAACTAGGAAATTAATAAACTGGGAAATTAGTTAGTAAATACAGCGGCAATCACACGCGCACACCTCACAACAAAATCGTACCATACAGTATCAAAGACCACAAAGTCGACTTTCGACTTTAAATTTTTATTAAAACAAAACTTTATCCTGAATTTCATTTATTACGCAATTTTTAATGTTATTTAAAATACTTATTAATTCAAATTTTTTTAATAGTTTTTAGGGCGTCGCGGCAGTGATGCTTTCCCAAAAGGTCGGTGCTATTGGAAGCGCGCGCACTGGTGATAAAAACTATTGACAGTGAGCGACTTGGCACTGTCGATAGCCTATTCATGATATAAACAGTGCGCTCACTGTCAATAAGAAATGGCTATTGACAGTGAGCGTTCTAGCACTGGCCTTTGTAAACTACTGATAGTGCGCGCGCACTTTTATTATTTGTTGATTTTACTCTAAGTGCGATTCGGCACTGCCATTAAAAGTCGGTGCTTGTGATAGCTCAAGAGGCTGTATATTTATACTAGCAGTGCCCGTAGCGGCTTCGCTCGCATGAAATTAGAAAATTTGAACCGTGCATGCATAGTACAGTACTGCACGGATCAATTTTTTAGGTCTCGGCTCGGCCCGTCGACAACTTGGCCCAGCCCGTTTCAAAAACCGAAATTCCTTGCCCGGCACTGCCCGTCTAATATGGGCCCTGCCCGTTTTTACAGGCCTAGAAGTTCTATATACTTGATGAAAAACTTCGGCCCGTCCCACCTTGACTTCAGGTTTAGCCCGACCCATCTGAACACCCTAAAATCACTAAAATGTCTATATACTTGGTTAAAAATCTCGGCCCGTCCCACCTTGATTTAAGGTTAGGGCAGGGCCGTATTAAGACCCTAAAATAACGGATTGGCCCGTCCGTCCGGTGATAAACTGAACTCATCTACTTTTAACCGGCACAAAACCTCAAAATACTAATTTTCACATCTGTAGCACTTACAGTTTTTCAGTAGCAGTTATTTTAAAATCAATTAACCCTTTTTCCACTTCACATTTGAGGTCCTGGAAACCAAATTTTCAAAAAATGATGAAACACGTATATCATTATTTTTAGAGTAGAAACTAAATACTAATTTTTACTCCTGTAGCATTCACAGTTTTTGAGTAGCAGATACTTTAAAAACCAAATAACCCAATTTTCCAATCAACATTTGAGGTCCGGGAAACCGAATTTTCAAAAAATGGTGAAACACCTATCTTTTTATTTTTTAAGAAGAATCCATATACCAAATTTCAAAATCTCCTTCTTTTTGGTTTTCGAGATATACATTGTTTTAGCCCGTTTTAGACCATCGTACGTTTTACGAACACACTTATTTTTGGCGTTGCATAAAATTAAGCTGTAATTTTTTTTCTGTTAAAAGTTTTTTTTTATGTTAAGAAAGCTTCAATACACTGTATAAAATTTTTTAAATAATTTTTTTATTCGTATTAAGTAGTTTAATCTTGGTTAGAATATGAGCATTTTCAAGGTTTTCGACCGATATTACTTTAAAAATTTATTATGCTAATTTCATGAGAGTTATCATAACAAAAGTTTGAAATATCGAAAGAGGATGTACTCAAAAGTAAACAACAACGTTAATTAAATTTTATTGTGTTTACACTAACCCACAATCTGAACATGTATGAGTCATGCTCGTTCTACGATCGTTGGTCGTATAGAGTACTTTATGCGAACGAGTCGAAACTAGTTTATTCAGCTTATAGTTTGTTGTGCAGTGGTTGAATTGGTGATAGTGTTTTTTGCAAATTTCATTCTTCGAATGAAATGTTTGTAAAGTTTAAAAATGAAAGGCGTAAAACAGAATGTTTTTTCACGTTGAAAGAAGCTATGTAACTAATTCTTGATGATGATAGCATTGAGGTTGACATACTTGTCATTCTTCCGCCCGGCGCATCATAACACGTGACTGTTGAATAAGCAAATGAAGAAGAAATGTTATTTTTTGTAATATATCCGGGAAGGTAGAAGTTGATTATACTAATGATGGGATGGGATTAGACTGTGTCGGTTCTTTGGGTGAAGAAATGTAGGTCGCAAATACGGTCAGTTCAATGCCGCGGCAACCAAAACGCCAAAAACGATTGAAATGCACTTGGACCAAAAAGAGTCATTTGAATAGCCACTTTTAAAACAGTCTATATATAACGAGTTTGAAACACCAAAATGGTGCTTTGCTTGAAAACCCCATATAGGCTGTTTAGGTTGTTTTATACCGAATAATACCGATGAAATGAATTCATGCACGGTTGAAAAAACAAAACGATAGAGAAGATTCAGCAACTGGCCATGGTCACAATCTGGAAAAGATGAAACAGTAGGTCGCTACAAGCTGGAAAATTGTGGCAAAACACTCTGTACATGTGGGCCAAGTGCGGCAAACCACTTCATCGGAATTGTTTTGGTGCTTTCCGCACACTCCGGTTCTGAAACGACTATCATGAACTGCTTGACTGATTTATTGAATGTTAAATTTTTGGATTTTATTGAACTGTGTTACTGATAAAGTCAGAAATGTGTTTTTAGCTTTTCTGTTTATAGCCTAAAATTTATATTATAATTGTTTGCGTTGAGAAAAAAAAGAAATTGACTTTTAAACATTTTGTCGTTTTCAGTAGTCTATACGACCACCGTTCGAAAAACGAGCATAGTGAATTTTCAAAGTTTTCTTTCAAATAAAAAATAATTAAAAATAAATCTGTTAAAACATAAGCAAGTAACTTAGAAATAACAAAAAAATAATAGAAATCTAACTAATAAAGTTTTGGACCTAAACGGGTTAGAAAAAAGTTTGTTTTCCAGTTTCTTCCCCTCAGGAGCAAAATTTTTAAAAATCCTTTCTTAGTGGATGCTTAAGCAATAAAAGTAATATAAGTTCCAAATTTCACGTTCCTAGGATAAGGCGTTTGAGCTCGGCGTTGATTATGTCAGTCAGTCAGTCAGTCAGGACATGTTCTTTTATATATATAGATAATGCTTCTCTGGTCATTGTTCACACTAGTAGAGCTGTCCGCAGATCGGGTCAACCCGATATACATATATATACAGGCAGGAAACATTGTTTCGATTATTTTCTAAACGCCAGCAACTTTCCTTCTATTGCAAACAACCGAAACTTTCGCCGGCAACCATAACGCGACTTCGTCCCTGAACTTGTAAATAAAGGAGGAGCTAACACTGTCGTACGGAAGCCAGAAGTGGCTGTTTAAATTTATTATCTCCTTTTTCATTCCTTTGCATCCATATCCAAAAAAAAGCTGTTTCTGCTCTTTCAGCTATTTTCTTGATAGCTTGAGTTTTTTTCCGACCCGACATTCCGAGAGCCACAAGCAATTTGACGAGTGAGCGACCGGCTAAACCCCTGGCGCCTACTTCAACTGGAAAAATCTCGACTCTATATCCCGCACGCTCCAAATCTTGGGCAAGGATTCTCTAACGTTCTTCTTTCAAGATATTTGAGGCTTCCATGTTGCTTTCCCATGGCACTGTTAGTTCGATGAACAACAATGTCGTGGCCAAACTGGAAAAAATGAAAATGTCCGGTCTCAATCCGCTGCTGCGAACCAATTCCGGAAAGCAGTCTTCACCCTTTAAGTCTGCTGATATCCTCCAGTCATTTGCCGTATCAAGCAACGATTCTCTTCTCGTACTTGCCTTTCTGCGGCCCAAGTGCTGCAAGCCTTCTCTCTAGAAATAAACTTTTCTTCTGGGACACAACTGCATCGAATTGGCTAGTCTGCAGTTCTCCTTGATAATGCCCAGTATCTCTCTTAGAACCTCATTGTGGCGCCACGTGTATCTTCCCTTTGCCAAAGCATACGGACAACATGAGAGAATATGAATCAGAGTTTCTGTTTTCTCACACAGCTTGCAGGCTTCATTTTCAAGCTTTCCCCACTTCACTAAGTTCGAAGCTGTCGGCAGTTGATCATACATCGCTCTAATCACGAAAGATAGGCGGATGGGCGAGTAACGCCACAAATCATTCCATGTCATCGAATGTTGAACTGCCGCCTCCCATCTAGTCCAATCGCCCTTTGCGACATCTGAGCACCTAACTGCACTCTTTCCAACTCCATTGCTCGCCTTCTGTCTTGAATAATCAGGTTTGTCCTTTACTGCGACGAGGCCTTAGACCACCACACATGATGGAACCAACCCAGACCGAGCCGTCCCGGTTGCACTGCTCCGAGCTTTTCAGACCATTGCAAAGATTCCTCGGCTTCACGGATGTCCCTCCCTGCAGTCCAGCCTTTTTCCGATCCAACTGATGCGCCCACATTCACGATACATTGGTCTGAAGAGTTGTCCACCATCAATTGTGTCCGTATCTTGCTAATCTTGTACTCTTCTACTAGGGACTTGAATGGAATAGCTAACTTAGCTGTCTTACTATATAGAGCTAAAGTTGTTAACGCCGGTGGAAGTCCCAGCCATTTCCGAATACAGCAGTTCATTTTCTTTTCCATTCGTTCCACGTGAGATAAACATATCTCATAGATTGTTAATGGCCATAGCAACCTCGGTATCAAAACAAACTGTACCAGCCATACCTTGAACTTCCCTGCAGCTCGGTTGAATTGATTTTTCTCAGGTCCTCAACCAAGCCCTGCAGAACGATACTGCTCTGACTCACATCATTCATGGAGACGTTGTACCATCTTCCCAAGCTTTTCACAGGCTCTTGCTGGATTGTTGGGATTTCGCAACAAGCTACCGAGAATGAGACAAAACTATCAATCTCTCCATTTCGCAAAGAAAGGCTTCTCGATTTGGCTGGCTTGAACTTCATTCCACACCAGGACAACAAGTCGTTGAAATTTTGAAGAATACGGCGCATTTCGCCGCAGTGATTCAAGATCAGAGTAGTGTCGTCCATGAAGGCTTTTATCGATGGCATGAAAATTCCTTTTCCCAGGTAAACATCCTGAACCCGAGATGCAATCGAACCGAGCAATAATTGCATAGCCAGAACAAATAGGATGGGAGAAATTGAACACCCCATAGCAATTCCGACCCGCAAGTGGAACCACTCTATGGAGCACGTCGATGTTGACAGACGTAGCCTAAAACAGTGAAAATACTTTGCAGAACATCGATGAGGAATTCTGGAACATTGTGCCTTTTGAGTGTCTTCCAGAGCAATTGATGGCGAACAGTCCCGTACGCGTTTGCTAAATCAAGCCATACCACATGCAGGCTGAGTTGGTTTTGTTTTGCTCTTTTGATGGCCTACCAAATCATGGATGAGTGCTCGATACATCCCGGTACTCCTCCTTTCTGCACGGATCTGTCAATGTACTCATTACGAATTGCAAAATCCGTGAGCCTCTTGGCCAGAACAGCGAAAAATATTTTTCTTTCCACGTTCAAAAGTGAGATTGGTCGGAATTGGTTGATATTGACTGAATCTTTTTCTTTGGGGATGAAAACTCCCTCCGCCTTCTGCCATTCCCTATCTACGCATCTAGATCGCCATGCAATCTTTAAACGGTTGTAGAGCAGCTTTTGCACGCCTGGACATCTCTTGTATAACAAATATGGAATGCCGTTGGGACCTGGGGCAGATTTGTTCCTCGTTTTTTTTAGAAACTGAGATACTTCATTCATCTTTATCTCTCCACCGTCGAAAGCCACTTTCGGCAACTGTACTTCGGGAAAATCGGTTCTTTCCGGCAGCTCTGAATCGCCAAGAGGATCTTTGAACGCCAAACGGAAGTGATCATCTAATTCTTGTTTTGTCGCTCGAAGAGTGCCAGATTTTGGTGGATCCAGCAAACGTTTTCCGAAGCAAAATGGATTTTCCATGAATTTGCATCTGGCTTTCTTTTGCTCACTTTTCTTTTTCCGGAGTCTTTCTGCAGCCCTGAGAGCCCGGAGCCGATTTTTTACATCCCGCCACAGTTCAGACAGACCAACTTTTTCGACCCCCTCTGTGATTCTCCACTGCCGCCTGAGTTTCTTTCGCTCCTTCTTTAATTTTTCAATTTCTCTCTGCCGTCTGGATACCACTGCATGCGAGTGAACCGGGTTTTTCTGGACCACACCAAATAAATCAAAACATTTTTTGTAGATAATTTCTGAGAAGGTTTTCATATCGAGTTGTGGATTCTCCCTCAACTGGGCTTCGAGTAATCTCGTCAACTCCAAGTCTAATGTTGACCAAGCTGAAGTGTCAATTGCTTTCGGAAATTTAATTCTTGTCATGGGTTCTGAATTTGCATCTGCTTCTGAATCGGTGGCTTTGTCGGGGCTGTGGTTAGCTTCCGGCCCGGCGTAGTCAGACGTGTTACCTGCCTCCTTGGTTGATGCAGAGCGTTGATTGATAGCAGTTTGACAACCCATTTTAGTTTTATGAACATTCATTCCGCGAATTGACTTAAATCTTCTTCCACAAACACATTCAGTTGCTCCGTCGAAAGCAATCTGTGGAATATGGATGGGTTCTGGAACTTCTTGAGCCGACGAAACTGAGCCCGCACTGAGAGATAATGGGCGGCGAACAGAAGCGGGAAGACATCCCATTTTTGTTCTGTGAACTTTCATTCCTCGGACTGTCTTAAAACTCTTTCCACACCAACACAACACGGGCAAACCCCCATCAGGGTTCCTTGGAAAAGCCGGTTCATCATTCTCCCCCCCTTTCGGTAAGAGCTCAGGGGGCATAATTCTTTTGTTGTAGAAGTAGCATGCGAATACGGAAATGTGCCCCGGCTAGCCAGGCCAAGACATCCGTAGTTCTTGTCTCTCCAAGATGTCTCCGGTCTTTCCCGGTGCCACTCGGTCTTCCCCGAGCACCCCTCAGTCTTTCCTGAGTGTCCGATGGCTAATGCCCATGAAATGTATGTGAAAACTCTTCTTCGAGCAAGTTCGTCAGAGGAAGACCCTCCCAGCGTTTCGGCCCTTTTCCTGACGCTACCACGGGAGGGCGGGCCACGACCGTTGATCAGCCGGTTGTATGTATGTATGCATGTATGTATGTATGTATGTATGTATGTATGTATGTATGTAGGTATGTATGTAGAATCGGATCTAGGGGGGGGGGGGGGGGCAACTGAGAGCGAAAGAATGAGCGGGAAAGCGACAAGGAACGGATAACGACCGGAACGGGAGTGTGCATGTATCTATGTATGTATGTAGGTATGTATGTATGTATGTGTGTATGTTTGTATGTATGTATGTATGTGTGTATGTATCTATGTATGTGTGTATGTATCTATGTATCTATGTATGTATGTATGTATGTATGTATGTATGTATGTATGTATTATGTATGTATGTATGTATGTATGTATGTATGTATGTGTGTGTGTGTGCACTCCCGAAGAGCTTTTCTGTGGAGGTCATCAGGAGAAAACGACAGGGAACGGATAACGACCGGAACGGGAGTGTGCATGTATGTATGTGTGTGTGTGCACTCCTGAAGAGCTTTTCTGTGGAGGTCATCAGAAGAAAACCCCCCCTCGAGCAAGCGTTTCGGCTCTTTAATTTCTTGACGTTCTAAGGGGGCGAGCCACGTTCGACGGACGAACGTCCTCCGGTTGAAAATGTTTTTGTTCTTTTCCGACATCGAATTTCTATCATTCCTTGCATCGTGGCAGATATTTATCATGCAAATAAACTCGCGACGTTAAAGAAATTCAGACTATTCAAGTGAGAAAACCGTCGACGACATAACGGCTTCGCTTTCGTAGCGGTACTTAATATCGCCACGTAAACAAAGACGAAGCAATTCTATTCTTGCGGAGCGGAGAGAGCGGCTTCTAAATTTGGAAAATCTTCTTTTTTCTCTCTTTGAGACCAAATCCAGAATGAAGCCGATTCTGCTGCTTCAGAAATCTGTTTAATTGCACGGGTCCGCTCTCTGTTAGACATTCCCAGGGCCCGCAGCAACTTTAGCAAAGATTTACCAACCAAACCGCGTGCTCCGACTTCAACAGCAAAAAGCTCAGCTCTTGAGCCATTTGCTTCCAAATCCAACACCAATTCTCTGTATTTTTCTAATTTCATGATGTTACTGGCCTCCATGTAGGGTTGTTACAGTTTTGAAAAAAGATTCAGTTTCAGTTTCAGTTAAAGTAACTGAAACTTTACAAAGATTCAGTTTCAGTTTCAGTAAACTGAATCTTTAAAGATTCAGTTTCAGTTTCAGTTACAGTTAGATTCAGTTTTCTTTTTCAATTTTTTTAGGTAAACTACCAAGAAGAAATTTACTATAAAAAACACTTTGCAACACTGACATGTTTAAAAAATGTATTTAGCTTAAAAATTCTTTCTTGAATTTATAAAAGACTTCAGCTTCCAGCTTGTCGTCACCCAAATTATGCTGACATCTGCTAAAAGCAAAGCATGTAATGGGTTGCGTAATTGTTCTACAAGTCAGAAGAGCTCTTATTTCATTGATGTTTTGATCAAAATAATAGCAAGTTATTCCAATCCTTACCGATGAATAACATGGCCGAGACCATCTGTTGTGATTGACACATACTTCGCTGAATTCAATGATAATTCAACAGATCGTTTTAATTCTTTTACTAATTCGGACACTTTTGTGGATATATCGTGTCGGTTCGGCAAGGTTAGTAAACGACCTTCCGACACAACTGCAAACATATTTTTATTAGAAGATTCTTCGATCAAAAGAAATGGCAAACTGTTTGCAGCAAATGCTGAGGCGATAGCATGGGCAGCCTTATTATAGGCATTGGAGCCTTTTTTAATGTCATTTTTGAGTTCTTTAACAACAAAACAGTTTTCAATTGTTGCCTGGTTTTTCAAATGTGAAAAGGGTCGTTTAATAGACTTACTTTGTGTTTTTGATATCATAGCTATTTTTTTCCCTCTAAATACTCTGCGTATTCTATTTCATGCTTCCTCAAGTGAGACTCTAAATTTTTGACATTTTTACCCTTCAAAATTACAGAACAAATATTGCACTTAATATCGGCTCCAACTCCTGTAAACCTTTTATGTACCGGGTTAGTATAGGTCTTGTTTTGTTGAATCTAGCTTTTTTCGTTGGAGGTCCTAAAGCAGATTCCGACTGATTTTGTTGAATAAACGATACATCTTCCTCGGTAGATTCGTCCATAACAATGTTATTACTAACACAAGTATCTTCCATTCTGGTAATTCTAAAAACTTGAAAATCTTCTAAAAACAACGCAAGCAACAGAACACTAACACGAAACAAAAAGAAAGAACTATTCCTAACTTCGACCGAAGTTATCGTCCGTGCCATAGAATCAAAACATTTAACCGCAAACATAAAAATAATATAATAAAATGATAAAAAATATTCATTCTAAAAGATTCAGTTATATTCAGTTTTCTCAATAGATTCAGTTTCAGTTACAGTTTTAAAAAAAGATTCAGTTTCAGTTTCAGTTGAAGTTACTGAATCTAAAAAGATTCAGTTAACTGAATGTTTCAGTTTTAGATTCAGTAACTGTAACAACCATACCTCCATGTTGCTTTCCCAAGGCACTGTCAACTCGATGAGAAGAAATGTCTTGACAAGACTCGAAAAAACAACTATGTCTGGCCTTTTTCCACTTTCCTTTATTGAAACTGGGAAGCACTTTTCCGTTTTCAGATCGGCAGAGACCCTCCAGTCGTTCGCCGCATGGAAAACATTCTCTCCTTCCGTGAGGGTTCTCTTTGGGCGATTTAGCTGCGGCAATCCCTCTCTCAAAAAATAAATCCTCCTCCTAGGTTTCACCTCCATTGAGTTGGCTTTTCGGCAGGCCTCTTTTACAAATCCCAGCAGCTTTTGGAGAACAAGGTTGTGGCGCCACGTGTATCTACCATGAGAAAGGGAATAGGAGCAGGAGGAAAGAATATGAATCAATGACTGCGACTGACCGCAGAGCTGACACTCATCGTTCTCAATTAATTTCCATTTCTTTAAATTGCTGGCTGTTGGCAGCTGATCATACATCGATCTAATGAGGAACGATAGCCGCACTGGAGCATAGCGCCATATATCTTCCCATGACAGAGACCGCTGAACTGTCTCCTCCCATCTGGTCCAGTCGCCTTGCTGTGACAATTGTGCGCTCTTCACAACTCTCTCGCTTTCTATCGCTTGCTTTCTGTCCTGAACAATCAAGTTTGATCTTTCCTGAGCGTTTGCCTTGGACCACCAGAGATGGTGGTTCCATCCAACACCATGCCGCCCCAACTGAACTGCTCCGGTCCTTTCAGTCCACTGGAGAGAAACCGTGGCATTCTCTATTTCAACTCTAGCATTCCATTTGGTTCCTGAGATTAGAGTTGGTTTTACCTCAGCGATTCTCTGATCCGTTGAATTATCGAGCATCATCTGAGTTCTCAGTTTGCTGATCTTGAAATCTTCAACAAAAGACCGCAATGGAAGTCTCAGCTTGGCTGTTTTGCCGTAGAGAGCCACAGATGTCAATCCCGGAGGCAGACCCAACCATTGACGTGTAAAACGAGCTATCTTTCTTTCTAGTTTCTCCACAACTTGCAGACCAATTTCATAGACTGTCAGAGGCCAAAGCAGTCTTGGCACTAAAACAAATTGCAAAATCCACACTTTGAACCTGCTCTGAAGCGGAGCAGAATTAATGCTTTCCATGGAGACAGTTGCCATACGGAGAATAGAAGCACCCTGATCAACATCATTCAGGGATTTACAGTACCATCTCCCGAGACTTTTCACTGGTTCGTCGCTCACTGTTGGAATCTTGTTACCATCAACAGAGAAAACGGTGTATTCGTCAATTTTACCGCGACGCAGGGAGAGACTTCTCGATTTGGATGCTTTAAAACTCATTCCGCACCATTTGAGTAGATCGCTGAAGACATCGAGTGTCCGTCTCATTGAAATACACTTATTCAATGAGACGTATGTATGTATGTATGTATGTATGTATGTATGTATGTATGTATGTATGTATGTATGTATGTATGTATGTATGTATGTATGTATGTATGTATGTATGTATGTATGTATGTATGTATGTATGTATGTATGTATGTATGTATGTATGTATGTATGTATGTATGTATGTATGTATGTATGTATGTATGTATGTATGTATGTATGTATGTATGTATGTATGTATGTATGTATGTATGTATGTATGTATGTATGTATGTATGTATGTATGTATGTATGTATGTATGTATGTATGTATGTATGTATGTATGTATGTATGTATGTATGTATGTATGTATGTATGTATGTATGTATGTATGTATGTATGTATGTATGTATGTATGTATGTATGTATGTATGTATTTATTTATTTATTGGTACACGAACAGAGGGACCCAAAGGGCCACTAACACTGTTCGGACAAAACACAATAAAAACTAAAGAAAAACAGAACAAAATAAACCGTCTGATGTGAGGCGACGAGCCAGGCAAAAGTAAAACAGAAAAATTGTGTTCAAAATATAAACTATATTACTATATATGAATATTAACTAATACATAATAGATGGATTAGTAACAACAAGGTAATCAGATAAATATTTGTATTTAGATCTAGGTACCAGATAGATACTAGTTTTTAAATGAGGATGTCACAGAAGGAGTAATAATAGAGCAATCAGATATCTATTTATATGTGAGAAAGTTTGATAGGTTGGCTTCCGCTACGAGACATTTAAACCTACTGAGAGTGGTTGAACTGACAATATCGCTAGGCAATTGGTTCCATATATTAATAATACGATTAGTATAGAAAAATTTGGTAACATCAACTCTATTAAAGACAGATTTTAGCTTGAACTGGTGACCCCTAGTGGAATGGTACATGGAGAACTGAAAACTATGTTTTAAGTCGGAATCAATAAAACCGTTCAAAAAACTGTAGCACAAACAAAGATCACTGATGAGTCTTCGGTGTTCAAGTGATGGGAGATTGAGAGTTTTGAGTCTCACCGCATACGGAAGGTTCTTTAGAGCCGGGATCGCCTTGGTAAATCTTTTTTGAATTCTTTCGATATCGTCAATAAGATATCGGTGATGAGGATTCCACACCTGCGAGCAATACTCCAGAAGAGGTCGAACATATGTGCAAAAAGCTTGCTTAAGCAAATCTGGATCTTTAGATGTAAATGATTTAATGATGAGACGCGATCTCACAGACGCAACATGAACGATATTTGCCACGTGATATTTGAAATTCAGGCTAGCATCCACAATTACTCCTAGGTCTCTGATATGATCAACGTTCTTTAGTTGGTAAGAGTCAATGGTGTAGATGGGAGATTTAAGTTTTGCACCTGCGGGACCAAAAATAGAGAGAACAAGACATTTTTCCAGTGCCAAGTTCAACTGCCAGTCTTTGCTCCATACCAGCAAGTGATCAATTGCCTTCTGTAAGTTGTTGGCATTAGGCTGGACAGGTGCATACAGTTTGATGTCATCGGCAAATAGTTTGACTGAGATCGATCCCAACTCCACACTATCTGTAACATCGTTAATATAGATCAGGAACAGAGTTGGACCGAGAACACTGCCTTGCGGAACCCCGCTTGTAACAGCTCTTGGCTCAGACAGGCTACGGTCTATCTGAACCATCTGGCGGCGATCCTTTAAAAAGTCAGTGATCCATGCCAATAGATCTCCAGCTATTCCATAAGCTTCCAACTTTCTTTTTAATTTGATATGAGAAATGGAATCAAAGGCTTTTTGAAAATCAAAATAAATTATATCCGTGCGTCTGCGCTCCTCCATTGACAATGACCAGTCAGATACACATTCAAGTAGATTTGTATTGGTTGACCTTGACTGTAAAAATCCATGTTGGTGTCGAGAGATGAGATTGTGTTCAATTAAATAGTGTTGCATGGTTTTATTAATTATTTTCTCCATAATGCGACAACAGGTACAAGTAAGAGAAATGGGTCGGTAATTAGAAGGATTGCTGGTGGGACCTTTTTTATGGATGGGTTGAATAAATGCTGCTTTCCACTCTTTTGGTAGTATTTTAGATTTTAAAGACGTGTGGAAAATATGACAAAGAGGCGTTGCTAGACTGGAAGCGCATTTCTTCAAAAGTAGGTTCGGAATGCCATCTGGACCAAGAGAACATGAGTTATTAAGAGATTTTAGCGTTTTCACAACGGTCGACGGCGTAAAGGAGACGTCCTCTAAGGAGCTCGGTGATCGAGGATCCAACATGGGATTAACGCCATTGTCGAATGTAAACACGCTTGCAAAGTAGTTATTGAAAATGTTGGCAATTTCGGTAGCGTCAGATGTAGAGTTGCCATTTCCCGAATCAATGCTACCAATTCGAGGATGAGTAAATAGCTTACTGCTAACGTACCTGTAAAACGTTCCAATGTTACCCCCCAAGATAAGTTTTCTCTCAGTGGTAACTTGAACTTCCTTGGCCAATTTAGAACATTTCTTTGAAAACTCGACATAGCAAACCTTGTGTTTCAAAGCATCAGTAGCCTTCCATCTCTTCCAAAACCACAACTTGGCCTTGTAAATCATTCTAAGAGTTTTCGGAGTTTTTTCTTTTTTTGACCTTGATCCTTTAATACACAGAGGAACAAAATATGTCATAGCCATGTCCAACTGTTGTTTAAAGATCGACCAACAGCTTTCCACATCAAAGCAGTATTGAAAAACTTGATTCCAGTCGATGTCACTTAAATAGTAATTCATTTCCTCAAAACGTGCTCGTTTGAAATCGTAGATATATTGATTAGACGCACCAGTAGTTGAGACGGAGTCGCTAGTCCGGAATACAATCAAATTGTGGTCGCTGGTAGCTATTGGGCAAACAACATCTATTTTTGCAATAAACATGTGGTCAGTAGAAAGAATCAAGTCAAGAGTGCTCTCGCCACGAGTATGCTGGGACACAAATTGATGAAGTCCTAGATCGTTAAATAGATTCATGAATATCGTGTAGATTTTACTATTGGGATGAGAAAACTGTAACCAGTTGATGTCAGGTAGATTGAAATCTCCCATTAGACATAGTGTGTGATTTGTTGAACAGATTATTTTTAAACACTCAATACTATCGATGGCATATTGATGAGCTTCCATGTCAAAACCTCCACTTCGGTAGTAGGCTATAATTCTACATGGAGTTGTATTCAGACGAATGTCAATGCAGACAACCTCAATATGCTTGAACTGATTTGGTATTTGGATGAGTTTAAAGACAACGTCCTCTCTAATTATGAGAGCCACACCACCTCCTCTGGTTTCTCTGTCCCAGCGACATGCAGAATATCCTCTAGGTAAAAATAAACTGTCGGTGTCACGCCCGCGTTTACGCGTGTGCGTGCCTGGATCTAAACTTTGGGATTTCCGGCGCAGGCGGTGCATCGGGTATTGCACAACGTTGCGTGTTTGGATTGTTGCGCGAATATTTGAACGTTTTAGCCTGTAGCCTGTAGCCTGGAGGGCTTGTATTTATAAGGCTGTCGCGAACTACTTCGTCCCTTCTTCTTGTTCCTGCTTCTTGTTCGCCATTGTTCGCCATTGCTTGATCGAAGTTGAAACTGTTTTTTGTATCTGTCGCGTCGTTTGATAAAGTTTTCGAACTGTACTCGTTAATAAAACATCTAATACTGTTAAAGAGTGTCTTAAACTTTATTTAGACTCAAATTTTCTCCAGCAATATCGACGACTTCGCAAAGGCGGAATCGTCACATTGCATTTTTGGTGGCAGCGGTGGGATAGTCAGTCGATACATCGATCAGAGTCGTCCTGGGGTGGTGGAGTTCATCCAGTTGACGAAGTTCTACCGAGTTTGAAGATCGACGATTGACGATTCAGGTTGGAGAAAGAGTCCAGGCGGAGTTCAGACCGTTCAGTTCGACCACGTGGCGACATCCATTTCGCAAGGAGGGCCGATCCACATCTCAGGTTAGAGATTTTATCGTTGCCGGATTGCCCAGTTAGATTTTTCTTGCTTTTCTTCTGTGTAGTAAGGTTTCATAAATATGATTAGAACCCCTACGGTTGGAGAGTCAGTTGCGCTGGATAGTCCAACAGGGATCCTTAGCGAGGAGCACTATCAATTTGTTGATGATAGTCGGCGTCCACGTAGAGTTAGTGATGATGCTAACGTTAGCAAAAGTTCTAAGTCAGAAATAGCTGAGCGTAAATTAGCATTGCGCGAAGCAGAATTGGCGGCAAAAGAAGCTAAGTTAGAACAGGAGCGTAGACTCGCTGAAGCTAGGTTAGATGAAGATAGGGCAAATCGCAGACTTGCTGAAGCTAAATTAGAACAGGAGAGCAGACTCGCTGAAGCTAAATTAGAACAGGAGCGTAGGCTCGCTGACGCTAGGTTAGATGAGGATAGGGCAACCCGCAGACTTGCTGAAGCTAAATTAGAGCTGGAACGTGAAAGGATTCAGGACCACAATAGTCTTGAGGGTTCCTTAGCCGTTCGCTCGAGTCGCTTTCAGAATGCCATGAAGGGTATAATGGCAGAGTTTCCCTCAGATCCTGCTGCAATACCGGGGTATTTTCAGTATCTAGAGAATCAGTTTGCATCATACCAAGTTGATGATGATGTAAAACCCAAAATATTGCAGGCCCATTTGAATAATAGAGCTCGCTCAGTCTTGAGTCGATTGACCATTGCTCAGTTAGGTGACTATGAGGAATTAAAGCAAATTCTATTGCAGGAATTTCGGGTCACTCCCAGTCTTTTAAGGGAGAGGTTTTATGCTGTAAAAAGAAAACCTGGTGAGACTTATTCACAGGTAGCTTCTGAATTACACACAGCGTTATCGTATTATATTAAAAGTAGGAATATTGATGAGAATTTCCATCAATTAGTTAGTTTGATGTGTGCCGATAGGTTGAAACAACTAATGTCTCCCAGTTGTGCAGATTTTATTTTAACTCAGGAAAAGGATGATTGGTTAAATCATCTAGAGCTTTCACGCGTTGCGGATAGCTACATGGCCACACACGAGCATGAGACTAGACCGCCCCGATTCAACAACCCAAAACCAACAGATAAAGGGTCAGGGTCTCCCATTCCTAATAGAATGACTAAAATATCCATTGATCCTAATATGGATAAGGATAAAAAGTATGGTTTATGCTTCAAATGCCATAAGAAGGGTCATTCGTTCAAGGAATGTCCTCTACATAAATTCCCTTCCTCAAACTTACCTAATCCCAGAATTAATTGTTGTCAAACAAAAAATTCCTTTAATTGTCTCGATGATAGGAAAACATTGGTTGATGGTAAAAATTTGTCTTCTCATTCAGAAAATTCCTTTAGAGGTCTCGTTGATAGGAAAATAATGTTTGATGGTCAAAAATCTTTTCCCTGTCCCGAAGCATGTCCCATTATAGATGTTGATGATTATCACATTAGGTCTTATGAGAATGTATTTATCGATCAATTACCATCTATTCCAGCTTTGATTGATGGTGGTGCAGAAGTATGTTGCATTAGAGAAGATTTAATTAAATCTCTTCATAGGGTACCACATAAATTTATAAAATTATCCGGCCTTAAAGGTCAACCAGAAATTGTAGGTTGTGTTAGATTAGTTGTTCGACCAGATCTTGTGGGTGATGACATTGTGAACCTAGCACCCAAGGTTCGTGCATGGTTTGCTGTCGTCCCAAATCTTAATGAGCAAATTATTATCACTCCCTCCGTAAGTAATTTATTAAAAACGATATCATTGTATGATACCGTTGCATACCCTATTAAGAACAAACAAAATGCACATGACTCTGATGTGAATGTTCCCAGTCTTGAAATAACTAATTCACAATATTTTGTTTTAGATGAACCTCGTAATGATGAGCATAGTCCAGATGTTGCATTAATTCTAGGTGAAGGTGTTTCTCGCGCTGCTGATGCTAGGAAAGTTGATTCTCAGGCCGATACTTGTCAGGACATAGGTGCTTCTGTGGTTTCGGGTGATGATATTGGTCCAGGTGCTGATGCTAGGAAAGTTGATTCACAGACCGATACTTGTCAGGGCATAGGTGCTTCTGTAGTTTCGGGTGATGATATTTGTCCAGGTGCTGATGCTAGGAAAGTTGATTCACAGACCGATACTTGTCAGGACATAGGTGTTTCTGTAGTTGCGGGTGATGATATTTGTCCAGGTGCTGATGCAGGCGGAAGTGATTCACGAACCGACGCTCGATTTACAACCATTAACGATGATTGTCAGGGGGTAGACGATAGTAATGATCCCGATGCGTTTGCTAAAGAGCAACATGATTGTCCTTCACTGAAGTCCTTCTGGTTGCTAGGTATAGATAAGCGTAAAAACTTTTATATCGACCGGGGACTTTTGTTTCACAAGGAGAATCAGTGGGGTCATTCCATAAAACAGTTGTGTTTGCCCAGGAGTCGTATACTTGCAGTGTTACAGATGGGGCATGATGCTCCCTATTCGGGGCACATGGCTGCCAAGAGTACACGGCAGCGTATTCGACTCAGCTTTTGGTTTCCCGATATGGAGAAACAAGTCCAAACCTATTGTGAGTCGTGCCCCGTGTGCCAGTTAAGGGCACCTGTTAGAAAAAGAGACCGAGTCCCCATAACTCCCATTCCAAGGGGAGATGAACTACCATTTAATCATTTAGTTATGGATTGCATAGGGCCCATAATTCCAGCGGGTGATAGTGTGACTGTCCGACCCAAGTACAATTATGCCCTGGTTGTTGTCGATTTGTTCTCCAGATGGCCGATGGCTTATCCATTAAGGTCATTAGATGCTAAATCTGTATGTGAGATCCTTATTCAGATTTTTATGACGTTTTCCATACCACGAATAATTAGTTCCGATTGTGGTACGAATTTTAAAAATCAGTTAACGACGACTTTTCTTAAATGTTTGGGGTGCAGTCCTAGGTTTAACACCCCAGGGCATCCTGAAGCATCCGGGTTAGTGGAGAGGTGTAACCAGAGTCTTAAGAACATGATTTTTAAATTGGTTGAGGCACATCCTAAGGAGTGGTTTAAGGTTCTTCCTTTTGTATTATGGAGTTTACGTGAGAAACCGTCATCGACAACTCATATTGCTCCTTATACATTAGTGTATGGTACTTTGCCACGAGGACCACTTGCTATCCTCAGAGACTCTTGGAGTAACGAAAAGGAGTTACCTTTTCATTTAGGTAAGAATCCGTACAAATACTTAGCCGATCTCAGACAAAACCTACAGTTAGCTAAGGAATTTGCTGAAATTGCAGGAGACCAAGAGCAGAGCAATTACGCACGAAAATATAACGTTAGGAGCAGTGATAGGTCTTTTTGTGTAGGTGACAGAGTAATAATTTTAGCACCTGTAAAAGGGGGGTCTAAATTTATGAAGAGATGGCAGGGTCCCGGGGTGATAGTGAAGGTGAAAGCACCATACTCTTATTTAGTGGAAATTGAGGGCTGTAAACACCATTTACATGCAAATAAAATTCGGAAATACCATGACCGAATAGAAACCGCCATTAATAACAATTGTTCTGTAGTATACGAGAAGGACCACGAATTTGGTTTGATTGATTTTCCAAGTAAGTTTGATCCTTATCAAGATAAACCTCCGAGTTTTAGGGTAGCAAAGGGCTGTTTGGACCATCTTTCGCAGGATTATCGCACACAATTATGTGACATAATTGATGATTTTCCCGAGATATTCTCAGAATCATTAGGAGTTTGTTCTGTAGTATCTCACAAAATCGCGATTTCTCCTGACTTTACCCCCAAACACCTGAGAGCCTATAGAACCCCTGAATTGTTGAAGGTAGAAGTGGCTAATCAGATACAAGATATGCTTCGCCAGGGTGTCATTGTACCATCGCAGAGTCCCATGGTAAGCCCGATGGTTTGTGTTTTGAAGGGACCTAAGGGAGAAAAGGGAGTCCGTATAGCCATCGACTATCGTCATGTTAATCGTTATACGAAGGGAGACTGCTTTCCCATTCCCGATATCCCCAACGTACTTCAGAAGGTCGGCAGAGCAAAATTCATAAGCTGTTTTGATGCACGCAAAGGGTACTGGCAAATTCCTATAGATCCGGAATCCGCATGGTTAACGGCATTTTCTTGTGAAGAAGGGTTGTTTGAGTTTCGCAGAATGCCCTTTGGTCTAAAATCGGCGGGAAATACTTTCATGAGGGCGATATCGATGATCCTTCAACCAATAAGATCCTTTACGGAGCCGTTTATTGATGATTTTGCCGTTATTTCGTCTAGTTGGGAAGAACACAAACTACATCTTTTGCAATTTTTCACCATCATTAAAAATGTAGGGTTGACCCTAAACCTGGAAAAATGTCGGTTTGTACAACCTAAGGTGGTATTTTTAGGACATGTCGTAGGCTCGGGGATTGTCGCACCTGATCCCGATAAAATAGCCATTGTACAAGAGATCAAACCTCCCACAAATAAAAAGGAAGTCAAGCGGATAATGGGGTTGTTCAGTTATTTCCGCAACTTCATACCCAATCTAGCCCAGACTGCCCATCCTATCACTGAGTTGACTAAAAAGGGTGTTCCCAACAAAATTCTTTGGGAAGGCAAACACCAGGTCGCCTTACAAAAACTCATAGACGACCTTACCAATGCTACAACCCTAAGCACAATTGATTATAGTAAAGGGTTTGGTTTAGCAACGGATGCTAGTGGAGTGGCTGTTGGGTGTTGTTTGTTCCAGGGGAGTGGAGAAGGGGCAGAAGTCCCTATTGCTTTTGCCAGTCTGAAGTTAACCCCTACTCAGACGAGGTGGTCCACCATAGAGAGAGAGGCTTATGCTGTCGTGTGGGCTCTAAGTAAATTCAAATCCTGGATATTGTTATCTGAGATCGTGATTTTTTCGGATCATAATCCTCTCACGTACCTTACCGAGTCAGTTTCCAAAAGCGCTAAATTGACTCGATGGGCACTTGCCATCCAGGAATTTAATCTGACTTTCAAGTATAGGTCAGGTAAACAGAATATAGTAGCTGACGTCCTGTCTCGATTAAGTTAGGTTTGGAGTAGCTGTGGCTACAATTAGGTTTATTTATCCTAGGGTGTATAATCTTTGGTTAAATATTTCATTGTTATCAGAAATTGGTGTTAGTTATATGGGTAGCTTTGTAATGTTCTTTGGTTAATTTCTTTCTCTGGGCGATCTTGGTTAACGATAAAGTGGATCGGTCGCAAGTTTTTATTTGCAGGTCTCCAGGAAGAAGAGCGCGTCACTGAACAAAGAGCTGCAGGACGTCTCCTTTGTCCTTGCTCGGAAGGTTCTTCGACCACGTCTTTCTTTCGCGTGTGGCTCATCGTCACGACTGTTCTGGATTTGCAGGTTCCCAGACGAGCACCAGGAAACCCGACGACGAAGGAAACCATTCAGTCAACCGGATCCACACTCAGCCAACCGGATCGACCCAGATCAAAGAATGAAGATATGGCCGATAACGAGAAGGATCGTTACCGACTTTAGGGGGGGAGGTATGTCACGCCCGCGTTTACGCGTGTGCGTGCCTGGATCTAAACTTTGGGATTTCCGGCGCAGGCGGTGCATCGGGTATTGCACAACGTTGCGTGTTTGGATTGTTGCGCGAATATTTGAACGTTTTAGCCTGTAGCCTGTAGCCTGGAGGGCTTGTATTTATAAGGCTGTCGCGAACTACTTCGTCCCTTCTTCTTGTTCCTGCTTCTTGTTCGCCATTGTTCGCCATTGCTTGATCGAAGTTGAAACTGTTTTTTGTATCTGTCGCGTCGTTTGATAAAGTTTTCGAACTGTACTCGTTAATAAAACATCTAATACTGTTAAAGAGTGTCTTAAACTTTATTTAGACTCAAATTTTCTCCAGCAATATCGACGACTTCGCAAAGGCGGAATCGTCACAGTCGGGATCATCTTTAGTAAGCCAGGTTTCAATAACACAAAAAATAAAAGGTTTATAATCTTCTAAAAATAGAGCAACTTCCGCAATCTTGTTATTTATGCTTCTTAAATTAGTTAAAGCCATGCGACTTCCAGGTTTAAATCCGAAAGGGCTGGCTACTTCCACCATCAGTCAGCAGCTTTGGCACACCTTGCACGGACCCTTTCACTTTTTCGCGTCTTTCACATCGTCGCAGGTAATTTTGATGGGCCTGTTCCTTAGTGAGATCGCGGTTAATAAAAACTCGCTTGGCGCCGTCATCCTTAGAGGATCGAAGAAGCATAGAAGACTGTATCAGATCATCCACAGCCTCGGCACTAGAAAGAGTCACACAAATGAGTGTCTTGGATTGGTTTGGGTTCTTATTCAATCGTCGTGTCCTCAGAATTTTTGGCTTCACCGTCAGGTGGTTTTCACAAAAATTTGAGATAGAAATGGAGTCAGAAACAGCATCATCCAACATCATTCCAGAAATAATAGCATTGTTGGATCTCTTCTTCCTTTCCTCCTTCTCTTGTTCATGCAGCACGAATGTGCGAGAAACTGCCTCTAGCAGAGTCGAGTCATTTTTCTGCAAGCTAGCAGCATCTGGGAGCTTATTTTCTAGCCCTTCGAGCCTTGACTCAATGGTATTCATTCTCGAAGCCAGTAATTCCATTTTCGAAGAAGCCTCCTTAGAAGACTCCTTTAGTATCTGAACCACGTTGTTAAGCACCATCTCAAAGTTCCTATTCATAGTATCCATCACTTTCATCATATTATCGTTGAATTTATCCGTGATTTTTGTCAGTATTGCCTCAAGACTCTCGAGAGTGATAGATTTGGCCATATTTAAACTGGGATACCCGTCGCAAAATCAACTCAAATTCGGGAAAAAGTCCTAATAAAAGCAAATTATGTATGTATGTATGTATGTATGTATGTATGTATGTATGTATGTATGTATGTATGTATGTATGTATGTATGTATGTATGTATGTATGTATGTATGTATGTATGTATGTATGTATGTATGTATGTATGTATGTATGTATGTATGTATGTATGTATGTATGTATGTATGTATGTATGTATGTATGTATGTATGTATGTATGTATGTATGTATGTATGTATGTATGTATGTATGTATGTATGTATGTATGTATGTATGTATGTATGTATGTATGTATGTATGTATGTATGTATGTATGTATGTATGTATGTATGTATGTATGTATGTATGTATGTATGTATGTATGTATGTATGTATGTATGTATGTATGTATGTATGTATGTATGTATGTATGTATGTATGTATGTATGTATGTATGTATGTATGTATGTATGTATGTATGTATGTATGTATGTATGTATGTAGAATCGGATCTAGGGGGGGTGACTAAGAGCGAAAAAATGAGCGGGAAAGCGACAGGGAACGGATAACGACCTGGAGCGGGAGCGCAAGCGGAAGAAAACGGGAGCGAAAAAGAAACGCATTAGGTAAACCTCTAAAAACCCCGGGCAACGCCGGATGCCCCCGCTAGTATATATATATATATTTATATATATATATATATATATATATATTATATATATATATATATATATATATATATATATATATATATATATATATATATATATATATATATATATATATATATATATATATATATATATATATATATATATATATATATATATATATATATATATATATATATAAAAGGAAGTCGGCTGAACCGATTTTAGAGATTTTTGATTTATTGGATTTTTCTCAGCTCCTATTAACATAATAACTTAAAATTGACATTGAACCATGGAGTGGCCCATGGGGACCGCAGTATGTACCCCGGTAGCTATACAGCCTTAACAGTGTGTCCTAGAAAAAAACTTCAAATGACAAAGTTGTAGAGCACCCTCTATTTGGTCTCACGGAAAAATAAATTTTCTAATTGGAGTTTGGGTTATCGAGATATACAGATGTTTAATTTTCCGCGACATGACATTTATGCGCAAATGGGGTAGAGCGCATGTTATTAAATTTTTTGACTATTTCATTGTTTACAATTGAAAATCTCACAGAAAAAATTAAGTAAATAACTTTTTCAATTAAAATATAAAATAAAATAATTGTTTATGGGCCATAAGAATATGAAAGATATTTTTAGCATAGATATATGATTTTTAATTTCGCATTTTCCGTTTTCCATTTGGCATTAACAAAGTGTCAATGCTGTTTTGTCAATATTATATTTTCGTTCGTTGGAATTAATTTGCGAGTTTTAAAGTTTAAAGTGCCGAAGCGATCCATTTGCACAAACGTTACTTTACTCGGAGATGCCACGTTATTACACTTGGAACGCTTCATCAAAGAAATTTCAACGTCGGAAGCAAGGCAGTGCAGTTCCTGGACATCGGGTGTGTATTCTACTGATGCTCTTGGTCGTATTTATACAGTTCACCCAAAAAACGATGAATGCTTCTATTTGAGGTTGTTGTTGGTCAATGTTTGTGGCTCAACATCTTTTGGATCACTACGAACTATTAATGGTATAGTGTGCCCAACATTTCGTGCTGCATGTCAAGAGCTCAAGTTGCTTGAAAACGATAATCATTGGGACACGACAATGTCTGAAGCAATTATTTCAGCATCTTCAAGTCAGATACGCACATTATTTGCTATAATAATTTCCACCTGCTTTCCATCAAATCCACGTCAATTGTGGAACAAATACAAAAATAGCATGTCAGAAGACATTTTACATCAAATACGGGTCAGTTCAACTAATCCCGACCTTGAAGTGAATGAAGAGATGCATAACCAGGCTTTGCTCATCTGGGACGAGTGCACAATGGCGCACAAACGCGCATTGGAAGCACTTGATAGAACACTGAAAGATCTGCGCAATGACTCGCGACATTTTGGAGGTGCAATGATTTTATTGTCTGGCGATTTCCGCCAAACACTGCCAGTCATTCCAAGATCGACTGCTGCCGTTGAAATTAATGCTTCCCTCAAATCATCATATCTGTGGCGCTATGTGATGAAACTTCAGCTGTCTTCTAACATGAGAGTTGCATTGCTGAACGATCCATCTGCTGAAGATTTCTCCATGCAATTGCTCAACATCGGTAATGGCCGTGTTCCTGTCGACTAATCGACCGGGTTGATTTCTTTTCCTCCCAATTTTTGTACTTTTGTTTTATCGAAAGACGAGCTTATCAATAAAGTGTTTCCAGACATCATTACTAATCATAAAAAGAACAAATGATTGAGTGAGAGAGCAATTTTGGCGGCTAAGAATAAAGATGTGGATGACTTAAATATTCTAATTCAGAATCAAATTTTTGGTACTCTGCATTCATTCAAATCTATTGACTGTGTAACAAATGAAGATGAAGCCACTATCTAACTAAATTTTTGAACTCCTTGGATGTGCCTGGCTTACCACCGAACAATTTACAACTGAAGGTTGGATCAGTAGTTATTATGCTTAGAAATCTAAATCAACCAAAACTATGCAATGGAACGCGTTTGGTTTTAAAGAAACTAATGGTAAATGTGCTTCACGCGACGATCCCCAAAGGAAAATTCGAAGGCGAGGAAATACTCATTCCGAGGATTCCTATGATCCCAACCGATTTGCCCTTTGAGTTTAAAAGAATTCAATTTCCGATACGCCTAGCATTTGCTATGACGATTAACAAATCACAAGGCCAATCTTTGAGTGTTTGTTGTCTGAACTTGGATAATGCATGTTTTTCTCATGGTCAATTGTATGTGGCGTGTTCACGTGTCGGCAGACCATCAGATTTATTTGTTTTTTCGCCCGATAATAAAACAAAAAACATAGTGTATCATAAAGTGTTGGATTAAAGAGAATCGACCCGAGTTCAACCAATGTTTTTCTAATAAACTATTAAAGTGAACGTTTTTTTATTTTTGTTTTCTTTTAAACCTATATATATATTTGTTATTATTGTTCTTTATTGCTTAAAAAAATACTCTTTAAGGTGAAACGAAGTTTGCCGAGTCCGCTAGTATATATATATATATATATATATATATATATATATATATATATATATATATATATATATATATATATATATATATATATATATATATATATATATATATATATATATATATATATATATATATATATATATATATATATATATATATATATATATATATATATATATATATATATATATATATATATATATATATATATATATATATATATATATATATATATATATATATATATGAGACACGCTCCAAGAAACACAACTCGCCATTTGGCAGAAACAACTTTTCGAGCCAAATTCTCGACCTTTCGGCACAAAACTCTCTGTTCGAGACTTCTGATAAATTTTCACAGATTCTCCACTTATTCGGTGTCAAAGAAAGCAATATGCATTGGTATTCCTTCTAACGACGAGGATAACATAAATGATGATACTTCTGACTCGTCCTCTGACACAAATACTTTGGCTTTTGAGGCTGCTCCTGACGAATCTCATTGTAATGTATCTGAGGAAATTCTTGTCTCTTCTAATATAACACAGCGAAAGCGCAAAAATTGATTTCCAATAGTATAAATTTTATATTCTTTTGATTTGATTGGTAGAGTGCTTTTTCGTTTTTTCTTTTGTTAGTGTGCTAATTCATTGACAATTTCGGTTCTTTCTGTTTGTTTACTTTTCTCGTTTTACTTTTGACCCTGAGGATGGCTGACATAGCTGAAACGGTCCGTCGGTCTGACAATAAAAGTTTAATGGAAAAGTTTTTGGCTAATTGTATATATATATATATCGTGTCATAATGTTTGTAATTGAACTCCTCCGAAACGGCTGAACCGATTTTTATCAAATTTTTTGTGTACATTTGGGAGGTCTGAGAATAGGGTGGAATCTATTTAGAACATTTTTTTTAAATATTTTAAAAAGTTACTGTCAACTTCTTCCCCAAGGCATCCTCTAGAGAATATCGCTACGACCAGGTTCTTTCAAATTTGTTTGTTTTCTATCACCGGACGATCACGACTGCACTGGATACTGATGTCCCCGGTCAACTCTTCGTACCTATGACAATTGCAAAGTCAAAACTAAACACCGCACACAAGTAGCGGTTGTCAAAGTCTTTATTCAAAAGATCAAGCAGAGTTATAGAATGCGGCTAGCAAATACAATAGCACGTAAGCGAGATTACAGAACACAAATAGCGAATGCACAATGCGACCAATGCGTAGCAAGCATACGGGAACCATGTATCTGAAAAGTACGTCCTCATCTGAATCTGACTTCTGATCTGCGTCTTAATGTGAATCTATGGCTGACACGCAGCTGTATTTGTAACCGAATCTGAACGGCCTAGTTGGCTACACACTGAAGCAGATACACACAAAGATATTCGCGCGCAAAACTTTCCATAGAGAAAAAAGAGAATTCCACAGATTCCAATAGAGCAAAGTTCAATATAATGATTGACAGGAATTATAATAATAGTAATAATAATAATAATAACATGGATAATTTATATAGCGCAGTACAATGAAATAGTCATCACAAGAGCGCTGTACAAAACGTCAAAAACCTCGGATAAACACAATAATTAAATAAATAAACAAATAAAATAAAATAAAATAAAATAAAATAAAATAATAATAATAATAATAATAAAAGTTTACTTATAAGACTTAATGAAGAGATGAGTTTTAAGAGCTTTTTAAAAGGCCTCAACATAACAAGATAACCAAATAGATATGGGAAGACAGTTCCATGCTTTAATAGCAGCGACAGAAAAGGCCCGTTGTCCAAACTTGGTATTCGTCGCAGGCACGACCAGGTCTCCAGCGGTCGCAGAACGCAATCGCCGACGGGATTCAACTGAATTGACGGGCAAGCACATTGACGTGATGTATTCAGGCGCGAGTCCATGCATGGCCTTGAAAACCAGCAGACACAGCTTAAATTCGACACGCTCTCGAGCCCTTAACCAATGAAGTTTGTCACGCATGATATCTGAGATGTGGTCAAATTTCTTCAGACCAAAAACGAGTCTCGCTGCAGTGTGAGTACTGACTGAAAGCAACAGAGGACATAGTCAGGTTGATCAGCGAGCAGAGCGTTGCAATAGTGGATTTTTGAGACAACAAAGCTATTAACCAGTGACAACGCAACCGATACTGGTATGCATCGTCTGCATGTCTTGAGTTGTCGCAGCTTGTAATAGCACTCTCCGACCACCTTGCCCACGTGACCAGTCATGGACATGTCTGAGCTGAGCAGCACACCAAGGTCCCGAACCATAACGGATGGAGTGACAGTAGAACCACCCAGAGGCGTGGATTCAGCAAAATGTTGAGAAGGGCAAAGATTTTTTTAACTTAAACCCAGAGAATCTTCAAATAAAAATCACCATCCCAATATATATTTGCATTTAAATCATCTTATTATGTGAAAAAAAAATTTAAAAAAATTTAACTTTTATTTAATATTGAATGCAGACAAAAAACGTTTAAATTATGATTGTAACTGGGAACGGACATTTCTCCCCGGATATTCCCCCCGGACATTTCCCCCCCCGGACGTTCCCCCCCCCTAGGGTAGGACATTCCCCCCCTGGAGAGAGAATATACCTTTATAGTGGGGCAGTATAGTTGGACTTACCGACGTTTTTGGAAGAAAATCCATTTGTTTATCACCTAAATAGTTCATTGCATAATAGTATAGACGTCTTCAGAACGAGTCGTGGTTTTCAGCTCGCCGGAACAGCTACGTCACCTTTCCATGGCCGATCGCTGGTTCATGGACGGCAACTTTTCCATGTCACCACCGCAGTTCCAGCTGGGACGTCAATTGGGGGGGCACTAAAGTGGGCCCCGACACTAAAGTGGGCCCCCGGCACTGAAGTGGGCCCCCGACACTAAAGTGAGCTCCACCCCACGCAGCTAGGTGGGTCCCTCGCACTTTAGTAGACCCCGCTCTTACGTAAGCCTCTGCACTTAAGTGGGCCCCCGCCCTTAAGTAAGCCTTCCGCACTTAAGTGGGCCCCTCCTGATTTTTAAGTGGCCCTTCCCAGACTTTTCAGTGGGCCCTCGGCACTAAAGTGGGCCCTACTTAACGCAGCTAAGTGGGCCTCGCTCTTACGTAAGCCTCTGCACTTAAATGGGCCCCCGGCGCCAAAGTGGGCCCCTCCTGATTTTTAGTGGTCCTTCCCGGATTTTTCAGTCGGCCTTCGGTAGTAAAGTGGGCCCCGGCACCAAAGTGGGCCCCACCCCACGCAGCTAAGTGGGCCCTACGCACTTCAGTGGGCCCCGCTCTTACGTAAACCTCTGCACTTAAATAAGCCCCCGATGGAGAGATGTTAAAGAAGTTATGAAGCTGGCAGAAAAGCCTTCTACACGGGGAGAGGTAGAGGGAGTAGGAGGGAGAGAGATATAGAGTGAGAAAAAGAGAAAGATATTAAAGAAATTAGGAGGCTAGTAGAATGCGTAGTACACATATACAGTAATATGCTAACAAGTTTTGAAGCTGGCCCTTGGCTGGCCATACATTGAGAAAAAAAGAGAGAGAGAATAAAAAGAAAGAAAGATAGGAGGCTAGGAACAAAGAGTGACCTAGCCTTATGGTCATGAAACTTAGGATAGCGCGCGAGGATGCTCAACTCATTAGCATAAGCTTGTAGGTCATAGTTTGCAATCTTTTAAACGCGAAGTGTGATCAACTTTTCCAGATAGTCAATTACTGAATTGAACTTCAGCTTCGCTAAGTAAAAAATGTTAAATTAAATTGTTCATATACATGTTGAAAAAGAAAGAGAGAAATAGAGAGAGAGAGAGAGAGAGAGAGAGAGAGAGAGAGAGAGAGAGAGAGAGAGAGAGAGAGAGAGAGAGAGAGAGAGAGAGAGAGAGAGAGAGAGAGAGAGAGAGAGAGAGAAGAGAGAGAGAGAGAGAGAGAGAGAGAGAGAGAGGAGGCTAGGAACAAAGAGTGACCTAGCTTTAGGGTCATGTAACTTAGGATAGCGCGCGTGGATGCTCACCTCATTAACATAAGCTTGTAGCCTACAAAGTTGTAGGTTATACATAGCTTACTTACAATCTTTTCCACATTTGTCTGATGCAAACTCGAGGTGTGATCAACTTTTCCAGATAGTCAATTACTGAATTGAACTTTAGATTCGCTACTTAAAAGAGGTGAGTAATTGTCTAAATATTAACTTTAGTTTAAGTAGAAATTATTTTTTATTATTTTAATTTGTCAACACAAAATATAGTACAATTGTATATATACAATTAAATATTGTAATTAACTTACATGCCATATAAAGTCATCTCAAAAATGTACATTGAAAATACATTATTTCTTTATTCTTTTTATTTCTTTAATTTTATTCTTTTTTCAATTTTTAAATACAACATAGACTAATTTTTTAAAATTACATTGGGAATATTTTTTTTCTTTAAATTTTTCAGTAAATGGCAAAAAGTGGAGCTCAGAAAAGGAAAGCGGCTGAAGAACTAAAAAGAAAGGAGTCAGCCATGAAACAAAAAGCCATCACATTGTTTTTTGGTAAGCACAATTTTATTTATTGATTTGTATAGTATTATGTAAGTAGTATATTTATTTAGTGTAACAATTGTGCTTATTTTAGGTCAATCATCTTCAAATCATGAACATTCTGGTACATCTGATACAGAATCATTTCCACAAGACAAAATTCTTGATGGTAAGTTAAAAATTGCTTATTTTAATTTTTTATTTTATTTATTTATTTCTCCAACAGAAGGACCCGTAGGCCACTAACACCGTTAGGACAACATAAAGCGTACGTTCGAACAGAATTCAAAGCAAAAATATAGGAAGAATAGCAACTCAAACAAATACGCAAAATAAACATATATGTCATCGGGTATTTAAATCGGAAAAAATATAAGAAGCGTACATAAAGTCATCGGGTATTTAAATCTGACCATTAGGTGTTAGACATTTTGAGAGGTCGGTTTCATTTATCAGACATCTGAAACGGCTGTAGGATGTTGAGTTGACCACATCGTGAGGCAGGGCATTCCGGGATTTTATTATTCGATTGGAAAAGAAGAACTTGGTAGCATCGATCTTGTGCAGGCCAGACCTCAGTTTATAACAAAGACCATTTAGAATTTTGTAGCATAGACATAGGTCAGCAATGAGTCTGCAATGTTCCAAAGATTTGAGACCGAGGATGTTGAGGCGAGTTAAATAAGGGAGACGACTGACAGAAGGAATTGTTCTTGTGAATTGTCTTTGGACTCTCTCGAGCCTGTCGATCAAGTGCCTGTGGTGTGAATTCCACACTGAAGAACAATATTCAAGTAGTGGTCGTACATACACGGAAAATGCTCTCGTCAAGAGATCTGGATCTTTAGTAGTGAAACATAAATTGATCAGCCGTAATCTAACAGATGCCGCATGTACAATACTGTCGATGTGTTTTTTAAATTTGAGGTCATTTTCCATTACAACGCCAAGGTCCCTTGCGTGACCAACAATCTCCAGTTGATGAGAGTCAATATGGTAGTTGGGTACATCAAGCTCTTTACTTGCTAGACCATAGATGGAGCATACGAAGCACTTTGTTAGGGCCAAATTTAACTGCCATATCCCACTCCAGGACACCAATTCGTCAACCGCATCCTGCATAGCCAAATTCCCAGGGTGGAATGTTTTGTAAATTTTGATGTCATCCGCAAAGAGCTTGACTGAAACTTGTTCGAAGGCTGGGTTGTCTGTAATATCGTTAATGTATATCAAAAAAAAGTATTGGTCCCAGGACGCTACCCTGTGGAACACCGCTAGTAACTTCTCTTGGGCCAGAATGATGACCATTAACGCGAACAAACTGTGTGCGGGCACTCAGAAAATCGAAAATCCACGCCAACAAATCGCCAGATATTCCATATCCTTTCAGTTTTGTCATCAGCTTTGTGTGTGAAACAGAATCAAATGCTTTCTGAAAATCAAAATAAATGATGTCAGTACGTTCACAATTCTCTAGAGACGATGACCAATCATACACGCATTCAAGCAGGTTTGTACAGGTAGATTTGTGCCTTAGAAATCCATGTTGGTGATGGGAGATGAGGTTGTGCGTGGACAAGTAAGTCAAAATGTTCTTGGTGATTACCTTCTCCATGACACGACAACAGGTACTTGTAAGTGAGATTGGCCTATAGTTAGAAGGGCAGCTTGTCGGGCCCTTTTTATGAATTGGAGAAATGCAAGCAATCTTCCAATTTGTTGGCAACCTGCGCATCTTGAGAGACATATCGAAAATATGACAGAGTGGGGCTACTAAACCGTGGGCGCAACGTTTTAGGAATCATGTTTGGTATTCCATCAGGACCAGAGGAGCATGAACTTTTGAGACCTGTTAGGACTGAAAGGACAACATCGGGAGTAAAAGAGATCTTTTCCAGTAGTTCAGAGGTTTGGTCTTTAAAATTAAGATCTTTACCATCATCTACTGTAAACACACTAGCAAATTAATCGTTGAAAATGTTGGCTATTTCTGATGGATTCGACGTAAGATTATTTTTGCTGGTTGCAATGCTATTTATGGACGAGTGTGAAGATAGTTTTTTGTTTACGTATCTGTAGAAATTTCCAAGATTTTTTGTAGAGATCAAATTTTGTTCTGTGTAAGACTGGGTCCTTTTTACAGCTGTCGCACATAATTTTGTGAATTTTTTGTATCTGTCTTTGTCTGTCTGTTCTTGGGTAAATCGGTATTTTTTCCAAAAATGTAGTTTAGCCTTATACAGTTGGCGAAGCACCTTTGATGTTCTGCCTAGTAATTTCGGAAAGTTGTGTGCCGCATAGTGGACTGGGACAAAAGTTTGTATAGCAATATTTAGATAATGATTGAAAACATTCCAGCAGCTCTCCACGTCAAAGCAGTACTGAAAGAGATTATCCCATTTAATATTGAGTAGAAAAACGTTTATTTCCTCAAAATTTGCTCTCTTGAAACAGTAGAAACTATGTTGTTTTTTCTCATCAAAAGTTAGGATTGAGTCATTTATTTCAAACGTAATCAGATTGTGGTCGCTAGTAGCAATTGGGCATGAGATATCTATCTTTGCAAGAAGCCCTGGGTCATTTGAGAAAATCAAATCCAGAATATTACTGCCACGGGTAGGTTGCTGCACAAATTGATGAAGCCCAAGATCGTTAAAAAAGTTCATGAATAATGTGTAGATTTCTCTATTGGGATGAGGGTGTTGTAGCCAATTTATGTCGGGCAGATTAAAATCGCCCATCAAACACAATGTGTGTTTGGTTGAACAGATATTTTTTAAGCACTCTATACTCTCAATAGCATACTTGAGAGCCTCTGTGCCAAACCCCCCGCTACGATAATAGGCTATAAATCTGCAGTGTGTGGTATGTAGACGTATGTCTACACATACAACCTCAATATGCCGAAAATGAACTGGAATTTCCACAAACTTAAAGGTTACATCATTTCTAATTATGAAAGCTAAGCCGCCACCTCAAGTTTCTCTATCATAGCGACATGCTGAAAAACCTCTAGGAATAAATAAGCTGTTAGGATCTTCTTTTGTAAGCCACGTTTCGGTAACACAAAATAGTTCAGGCTTGTAATCTTCTAAAAACAAAGTAACTTCTTCAATTTTATTTCTGAGACTTCTTAAATTGGTCAAAGCTATGCGGCATCCCGGTTTAGTTTCGAAAGGGCTGACTCATCCGATCATCAGTTGGTGACGAAATCTGGCTCTGACCGGTATTTTTCATACGTTCACGTCTTTCGCATCTTCTGAGGTAGTTTTGATGAGCCTGTTGTTTCGTGAGATCGCGATTAATGAAAACGCGTTTTGTCCTTTCATCTTTAGACGACCGAAGAAGCATCGAAGACTGTAACAAGTCCTCCACAGCCTCCGCGCTCGATAGAGTAACGCAGATTAGTGGATGTGGTCTGCTTGGGTCTTTACTCAATCGCCGGGTTTTCAAATAATATAATAAACCTATTTATTATAGACTGGATAGTAATATGTAAGTAGTATATTTATTGTAACAATTGTACTTATTTTAGGTCAATCATCTTCAAATCATGAACATTTTGGTACATCTGACACAGAATCATTTCCACAAGGCACAATTCCTGATGGTAAGTTAAAAACTGTTTATAACATACCTTTTTCAAAATTTTTATTCTTTTATACTAGGGGTTTTAGGATAAATAGTATACTTTGCTAATATATATATATATATATATATATATATATATATATATATATATATATATATATATATATATATATATATATATATATATATATATATATATATATATATATATATATATATATATATATATATATAAGTTAGGAAAATCTATAAGTGGAGAAGTCATTGAGGCAAATGAACATCATGAAACTGGTCAAGATAACGAACTAGCAATGAGAAATGAAAACAATGACCACGCATCTCTTAGTTTCACTCAGCTATTGCCAACAGTTCAAGAGGATTTGTCGTTGCTTTCAAATTAACCAGCTAAACTGTGCTCATGTTGCCATCTTCCAATGAAGCTGTAGTTTCATCCTTTAGTTAAAATGTTAATATCCCTCTTGACATTTCTCAAACACCTAAAGAAGATCCTGTTCAACCTATTCTTAAAGAATTTCCACAGAATCCACTCTCTAAGCGAAGATTTAGTGCCCACTACTACAAGCTTTTTTCGTGGCTGGAATACTCTATAAACAAAGACGCAGTTTTTTGTTATAGCTGTCGTCACTTTTGCCCAAATCATGTAAATCCTGGTGAAAATGTGGGTTCCATAACATTTGTCGACAAAGGGTGTCAGAAGTGGAGAGATGCCAAAGAGTTATTCTTAAAGCATGCTGCAAGTAGCCGCCACAAATCTGGTATCATCGGCTGGTCTAGTCAAAAAAAGTCCTAGATGGAACTTGCGAGCCAATTGCAAACCATCTAGTCTCTCAAAGGAAGCAAGTGGTGTTAGAAAATAAAAGCCACCTGCGTTATCTCATCATGGAAACTTTTTATTTGGCTCGTCAAGGGTAAGCCTTCAGAGGAAACGAGGAATCGGATGATTCCTCCAATAAAGGCAATTTCATTGAGCTGTTGAAGTTGATGGGAGAGCTAGCTCCGCAGCTACGTGAAAGGATGGCGGCCCGTTATGGTCATTATTCCTCCCCTTCCTACCAAAATAACATAATTTCTTGCCTTGCCCAGTCGGTCAGAAAATCTGTTGTTGAATCTACGGGACCATTTTGGGCATTACTTGTTGATGAATCTAAAGATGCTTCCCGAAAAGAACAACTTAGCTTTTGCATTCGTTATTCCTGTGATGGCAAAGTGTTTGAAAAGCCAATAGGAGTGTATCATATGAAACAGCTGAATGCTGAAGCCCTTGCCGCCGAGATACAGCAAATTGTTTTTTCCATGAAATTATCTTGGAGAAACTGCGTGGGCCAATGCTTTGATAGGGCGTCAGTCATGAGCGGTCGGTTCAATGGTGTTCAAGCGAAAATCAAAGCGATCGCCCCCCACGTTGATTATGTTCATTGCCATGCACACCGACTGAATTTTGTGCTGATGAATGCTGTTAAAAACATCCCCGAGGTCGTCGACGTCTTCAGCAAGGTCCAGTCTGTGTATGTGTTCTTGACGGCCATTAGTCCTAGGCATGAGTTGTTCATACATGCACAGAAAGAGAGTGGTCTCGAAATCTTTGTATTGGAAAGGCTAGTAGAAACTAGATGGTACTACTGGTATGCAGCTTAAAAAAAAATCGAAAAATTAAGCTACGAATCCAGATAATTGTTGAGGTGTTGGAGGCACTTTCTAAATAGAAAGTGGACAAAAGTAGCGCTAGTGAGGCAAAGGGTCTACTCACTCATTTTAAGAAAATTTCATTTCTGAGGTGCCTCCTCACTCTTGAAGTTATTCTGAGGAAAATTCACGTCGCTTCAGAGGAGCTGCAAAATCCTCAGATAAACTTCATTGTCGCAATGAATCTGATAAAATCAACCCAGAAAGAATTACTTTCTCTTCGTTCCGAAAATTTCTGGAATGAAATCTGCGGGGAAGCCGAAATTTTAAATCGTGCAATAAATAGTACAGAGTCAGAACCTACAATATCGGCTTTGCGCAGGAAGGCACATTCCAAAAAATTAGTTGACTTTTACACGTTTACCACTACCAGCCAAAGGGAGCCCCTTCCTGAACAGTATCAAGTGGAACGAGAAAGGTCACAGATTTTGTATGCGTGCATTGATCGTATTTTGTCTGAGTTAAATGCACGATTTACACAAAATAGTGACCTTCTTGCATGCCTGAATTCCTTCAATCCGCAATCTGACGATTTCCTGTCTGCAGACCGACTAACCACACTTGCGAAACTTTATCCAAATTTCTCTAACTGTTTAGCGCCGTGGTGTCATGGCGTTTCGGCTCGTGAGCGTAGTTAAATTTGAATTGTTTTATTGTTTCACGTGGAAACTGTGAGTTTTTTTTTTCTTTTCTTCTGTATCCCCTTTTTCTAAACCTTTCTTTCTCTAATAATGTACTCTAGGGATTTCTTATTAAGCCTCTCTCAATCTTCTACTCTGCCCACTCGCACTGTTCGCCGTAAGATTTATTATCTTGATATCCTTAACCTAAATTATATTAGGAAATTTAAACGTATTGCTAAGTGCAACTCTTCTTTCTCTGATCTCTCTATATCAAATCCTCTTCTTAAAATAAACAATCCTAAAACTAATAATAGTCATAATAATAATAATAATAATAATAATAATCCTAGTTCTAGCCTTAATATAGCCACCCTTAATATTCGTTCTCTAAATAATAAATCACTCTTTATCTCTGAGCTAGCCCTGTCTAACTATCTTGATCTCTTTCTCCTGACTGAGACCTGGCATGAATCTGCATCTTCTCCTTCTCTCCTTGCTTCTGTTCCTACTGGCTTCTCTTTTGTTGAGCAGGCTAGGCCTCCTACTAATCCTTTTTCTGCTCAACATTCTTCCTATGGTGGCATATGCCTTCTCTTCAAGTCTTCCTATTCTGTCTCTCTCAATTCTTCTACTAAATTCTCATCTTTTGAATGCCTCTTTACTTCTGTTAAAATTAATTCTTTTAAGTTCAATTTAATAGGTATCTATAGGCCTCCTAAATGCTCTAAACCACAATTTCTGGAGGATTTCTACAACCTTTCTGAATCTCTCTTCTCTCTATCTACTCCTTCTTTTATCATTGGGGATTTTAATATTCCTATTAATAAAACTAAGGACTCTTTTGTTTCTCAATTTCTTGAAATCTTATCTACTTTTAACTTCTTTCAGCATTGTGACTTTCCGACTCATAATCGGGGTAACACATTGGATCTTATTATTTCTCCTCTTTTCTCTAATATAAGCAATCTTTCACCTGTTAATCTTCACTTTACTGATCACTACTTCATTTCTTTCACCTTACCTCTATCTCAACCTTTAATTAATCTTACTTCAGTCACTAAAAGGTGTTGGTCTAGATTTGATAATATTCAATTTTCAAATTTATTTCTCACCTCTGGGTTTTCTTCTTCTTCTTTCACTGATGTTGATTCCTTTATGGACAATCTCAATCTGACGATTTCATCCATACTGGATACTTTGGTTCCTTTCGAGACGTTTAAGTTTCGACTCTTTTCTAAAAAAGCTCCTTGGTTTGATCGTGATTGTGTTCTCTTGAAGCAATCTGCACGTAAAGCCGAGCGAGCTTATCGTTCTAAATTGTCTAAGGGTTCTTGGTATGAGTGGCAATACCATCTCAAACAATACCATAACCTCATCTTTACTAAGCATTCTTCCTTTTTGAGAAAATCTATTGTTCTTGCTTCTAGCTCGAGGAATAGGTGGTCTTCTCTTTCTAAACTCCTTAATAAAAAATCTCCTCCTCCTTCTTTTTCTCCTGATGACTATCATAATTTTCTTACCACGAAAATTGAAAGCATCAGATCTTCTAACAATAGTAAAACCCCTATTTTTTCTAAATTCTCTACTGAAACTTTTACTTTTTTCTCTCCTATTACACTTGACTATCTTACTAAACTTATTAACTCTATGTCTTCTTCTACTTGCTCTTTGGATCTCATTCCTACTACTATCTTTAAAGAGCTTTCTTCTGTTCTTTATCCAATTTTACTTGATTTAATTAATCTCTATTTATCTACATCTGTGTTTCCCTCTGTTCTTAAGTCCTCTTTTATTATCCCTACTATTAAAAATGCCTCTCTTGATCCTTCTTCTCTATCTAGCTATAGGCCTGTCTCTAACCTATCCTTTATCTCTAAAATTATGGAAAGAGTCGTGTATGAGCAAATAAGTGCTTATCTAACTGCTTTCTTACTTCTTCCCTCTTCTCAATCTGGCTTCAGACCTGGCCACCTGGCCTGAAACTGCTCTACTTAAGCTTCATAATGACCTTATTGTTTCTTCTGACTCTGGCCTCTCTACCCTTCTTCTTTGTCTTGATTATTCATCTGCATTTGATACAGTTGATCACTCACTGTTGTTGGATGTACTTGATAAATCTTTTAATATAACTAGCGATGCTCTCCGGTGGATTAAATCTTATCTATCTGGTAGATATTCCTATGTTTCTATTGAATCTTCTAAATCTACTCCTGTAACTCTGAGCTACGGTGTCCCTCAAGGGTCTATTCTTGGTCCTTTACTGTTTATTCTCTATACTTCTGAACTTCCTCATATTATATCTTCTCACTCTCTCAATAGCCAAATGTATGCCGATGACTCTTATGTCTATTCTACTTTCTCTAACTCTTCTCTTGAGTCTGTTCTTAACAAAATAGCTGCCTGCCTTCAATCTATTATATCCTGGAGTTCTTCTATGTGTCTTAAACTTAATCCTGACAAGTTTGAACTAATCTATTTCAACAAGTCCTCTAAATCCCTAAATCTTCTTCCTTTGGTTTTGCCACCACCATCTTCTCTTTCCATTTCTCCTTCTCCCTTGATTCGTAGCTTAGGTTTTCTCTTTGACTCTAACTTGTCGCTAACCCCCCAAATTACTTCTGTTACTAAATCCTGCTACTTTCATCTTCGCCGTATTAAGCAGCTTCGTCCACTTCTGGATGATCCTTCGCTGCAACTTCTAGTCTCTTCTCTTGTCCTGTCTCGAATTGACTACTGCAATTCTCTATACTATGGTCTTCCTGACACTACCCTCTATCCTCTCTCTAAAGCCTTCAACTCGGCTGCTCGCTTAGTTTCTCGCACCTCCTACTCCTCTCACATCTCTCCATCTCTTGTTCTTCTCCATTGGCTTCCTCTCAGATATAGGGTGATTTTTAAAATCTGTTTAATAATGTACAAAATAAAAAATTGCCTTTCTCCTCTCTACTTAACTAATTTAATACATATCCCTCCTAAGTCTGGTGTTCGTTCTTCTTCTCGTAATCACTCTCGCATCTTCACTATTAAGCATTCTTTTGCTAAACGCTCTTTCTCCTACTCTGGTCCCTATCTCTGGAACTCTCTTCCTTCTTCTCTTACTAACTCTACTTCTCTCACAGTTTTCCGTCGTGGACTTAAAACATATCTGTTTACTAAGTTCACGACCGAGCGCTATTGAACACTGCGGAAATAGCGCTATACAAATAAAAATTGATTGATTGATTGATTGATTGATTGATTGATTGACCCTCTCGTAGTTGAAGTCGAAGCTGGCACTGCAAAATCGTACGTTTCTACACTGCAGAATCTTATTTTTAATTTGGAAGACTTGCGTTTTCACTTAGCAAAAATGCCAAATGCATTTTACAATATGATTCGCCTTGTAGATCTCGTTTTAACTTTGCCTGTTATGTCGGTAGAAAACGAACGAACGTTTAGCTGTATGAAGAGAATTAAAACATATATCCGAACTCGCTGTGGGGATGAACGTTTGAGCGATTTACTCGTACTGGCTATTTTACAAAAAGAGGTTCAGCGAGTTGACGTCGAAAAAGTTATTGACATTTTTTGTTATATGCGTTAAAGCCGTTATCCGTTATTTTAACAGTTGAACATTAAATTTTACATTTTGTATTAGACTCATTGTATTTCTAGATTCAAAACTTTCTTGTTTTCTTTTCGGTGGCTGGTAATCATGTTATTTTCGTAATAATTCGAACGAACAAATTTAAAAAAAATTACGATACTAAAGGGCTTTTGCAGCCTGTACCAACACGGATAAAAGAGGATACAAAAGGGATCAAATTATGATCCACGACAGGAAACACTTCGATACATGTTACATTTATTGATATTTGGTGTTTTAAAACACAGTATGAAAAACTATTACCTGGTAACGATATTAGAATTACCTTAATGTAAAATTTCAGCTTGTTTAGATTAAAAAAAAATATGAACTATAAGCCGAGATATGTTTCATTAACATTTTGTAAATACTTCGTGCCCCCCCCCTGCGAAGGCCACACTTAGATTAATGGGCCCATAAAACATTTTGCCCCCCCCCCCAAGGTTTTGCCGAAATGACGTCCCTGAGTTCCAGCAGCTGTATGTAATCCGCGCACCACTCGGCGCTTCAGCCGTATCATGTGTCTACACACTGCTTTCGGGTAAGACGCAGATGTTGCGAGCCATAGTTGATCAATGTGAAGAAAAATCGATCGTCTGTGATTTTGAACAAGCAGCGATAAATGCCGTCAATGAAGATTTTGGAACCCACGTTAAATTGCAGGGAGGCTTCTATCATCCAACGCAGAGCACATGGCGGAAAGATCTGAGGCTGACAAAAGCCTATAAAGAGAACATCCAAGTTAAACATTTCTGCGGAATGTTGGATGCCCTGGCTTACCTGCCGGTCAATGAAGTAGAAAGTGGGATGCGGTACCTTATCAGACAATTACCACAAGACGATGGCCTGGAAGCTCTGGAATTATTAGTATATTACTTTGATGCCACTTATGTTTCCGGAACGATAAGACGTGTCAAACGCTTAGGAACTGGCGATGGAATTCCAAAACTGAACTTACGTCAAAAGCCGCCATTGTTCCCACCACCGCTTTGGAACGTTCATGAAGCAACTTTAACAGGGGGTGATCGAACTAACAATAGATGTGAGTCCTGGAACTGTAGGTTTTCTAGCCTTGTTGGTCATCGTCATCCCTCGTTGTGGACGCTCATAGAAGCGCTTCAGCAGGACGAAGCAATGGCGTCAACCACAATCCTAAGAGAGGCTCGAGGAGAACCACCAGCCAAGAGAGTAAAGCGATCGACAAAGGCGCTTCAATCGGCTCTTTTTTCGTTAACGGATGCACGCAGAAAAAACATTGGAAGATGTCCTAGAGGGTCTAGGACACATTATTCGTTTTAACAATAATTAAATGTAACCAATAAATGTTTAATAAGTTAAAAAGGTGTTTGTGTTTCTTAGAAAAATTTGTGAAAGTTAACTCTGCCTTGTCCTACCTCGTGGGGTGAGAATTATCATACTCATGGCGGGGGAATGTCCGGAGGGGAATGTACACAATTCACGCACACACATATTTATGGCACGCAAGAAAACACTCTTGCAAAACCACAAATTCATACTACTACATTACCACAGGGAGAAATGTCCTACCTTGGGGGGTGGGGAAATGTCCTAGGGTCTGTCGGGGGGGAATGTCCGGGGAGGTGGAACGTCCGGGGCGGAAATGTCCTACATTCAAATGAACATGGGCGTTATAATATCACCTTATTATAACGCTTATTATAACCAGCACTTGACGCACGTTTCGCGCGTGTGTGAGTTTTTTACATATATAGTAAAATTAGTTGCACTCAAATCGCACTCTAAGCTCAAAAACAACACCTATGCGCTATTATAGTAATAACTTTACGCATGTGACTATTATAGCCTACGAAATAAACCACATTTATTGGGTGATAGTGAAAAAACCGAATACGAATAGCCTTCGAAATAAACCACATTTATTGTGTGATAGTGAAAAAACCGCCTACGAAAAACAGAATATTAAATGGATAATATAAAAAAACAGCCTACAAAAACATCAACATATTTTGGGTGATAGTGAAAAAAAGCCTAAAAAACCCAAACTTTAATGGCTGATAATGAAAAAAACAGCCTACAAAAAACCCAACCTTCAATGGCTGATATTGGGAAAACCCGCCGATGTACTACTTCGGTGATTTATTTATTTTCAACTTGTTTATATTGAGTTAATGGGAATAATATTAGCAAATTAGTTAATTTTCGTAAATAATAATATTATTAACAATTAAAATAAGAGGAATAATAATTGCAAAATAGTAAAATGTCGTTAATAATAATTTCATTAAATATATCCGTAAAGCATAGAACTTTCCAATAATAGGAATAATATTAGTAAATTAGTTAACTTTCGTTATTAATAATATTATTAATAATTAAAATAAGAAGAAAAATAATAATTGTAAAATAGTAAATTGTCGTTAATAATAATTTACAACATGTTTAAAATTGGGAAAATCCCGCCGACTACTACTTCGGTGATTTATTTATTTTCAACTTGTTTATATTGAAAGATGACGCTCGATGCATTATATATATCCGCAAAGCGTTAAATTTTCGCGGCTATTAACTTTTTATTTAAACATTTTAACAAAAAAGTGCCCTAACAAACCGTGTTCAGCGTCTCATAATCTATCAACGTGAGTTTTTTTAGACCTGCAGATGCTAATCGGGTGACATACATAATACATACATCATTGCGCTTTTATAGTAGAGACCAGCACTTGACGCACGCTTCGCGCGCGAAGCGTGTGAGTTTTTACATATTAATAGTAAAGATAGTCGCACTGAAATTGCATTCTAAGCTCGAAAACAACACTAATGAGATGTCATAGCAATAACTTTACGCACGTTTCGCAAGCGAAGCGTGTGACTATTTTAGGCAGTAGCTGAAGATTGTTCACTTGAAAACGTTTAGGAATGGTATTCTCTTTGATTGGATGATTTTAGAAAATCTGCCTACAAAAAAAACCTTTAATGGGTGATATTGAAAAAAAACAGCCTACGAAAAAACCCATATTTATTGGGTGATAGTAGGGTTGTTACAGTTACTGAATCTAAAACTGAAACATTCAGTTAACTGAATCTTTTTAGATTCAGTAACTTCAACTGAAACTGAATCTTTTTTAAAAACTGTAACTAAAACTGAATCTATTGAGAAAACTGAATATAACTGAATCTTTTAGAATGAATATTTTTTATCATTTTATTATATTATTTTTATGTTTGCGGTTAAATGTTTTGATTCTATGGCACGGACGATAACTCGGTCGAAGTTAGGAATAGTTCTTTTTTTTTTTTTCGTGTTAGTGTTCTTCGAAGATTTTCAAGTTTTTAGAAGTACCAGAATGGAAGATACTTGTGTTAGTAATAACATTGTTATGGACAAATCTACCGAGGAAGAAGTATCGTTTATTCAACAAAATGAGTCGGAATCTGCTTTAGGACCTTCAACGAAAAAGCTAGATTCAACAAAACAAGACCTATACTAACCCGGTACATAAAAGGTTTACAGGAGTTGGAGCCGATATTAAGTGCAATATTTGTTCTGTAATTTTGAAGGGTAAAAATGTCAAAAATTTAGAGTCTCACTTGAGGAAGCATGAAACAGAATACGCAGAGTATTTAGAGGAAAAAAATAGCTATGATATCAAAAACACAAAGTAAGTCTATTAAACGACCCTTTTCATATTTGAAAAACCAGGCAACAATTGATAACTGTTTTGTTGTTAAAGAACGCAAAAATGACATTAAAAAAGGCTCCAATGCCTATAATAAGGCTGTCCATGCTATCGCTTCAGCATTTGCTGCAAACAGTTCGCCATTTCTTTTGATCGAAGACCTTCTATTAAAAATATGTTTGCAGTTGTGTCGGAAGGTCGTTTACTAACCTTGCCGAACCAACACGATATATCCACAAAAGTGTCCGAATTAGTAAAAGAATTAAAAAGATCTGTTGAATTATCATTGAATTCAGCGAAGTATGTGTCAATCACAACAGATGGTCTCGGCCATGTTATTCATCGGTAAGGATGGGAAATACTTGCCATTATTTTGATCGAAACATCAATAAAATAAAAAGAGCTCTTCTGAGTTGTAGAACAATTACGCAACCCCATACATGCTTTGCTCTTAGCAGATGTTGGCATAATATGGGTGACGACAAGCTGGGAGCTGAAGTCTTTTATAAAATCAAGAAGAAATTTTTAAGCTAAATACATTTTTTAAACATGTCTGTGTTGCAAAATGTTTTTTATAGTAAATTTCTTCTTGGTAGTTTACCTAAAAAAATTGAAAAAAAAAAACTGAATCTAACTGTAACTGAAACTGAAACTGAATCTTTAAAGATTCAGTTTACTGAAACTGAAACTAAATCTTTGTAAAGTTTCAGTTACTTTAACTGAAACTGAATCTTTTTTCAAAACTGTAACAACCCTAGGTGATAGTGAAAAAGCCGCATTCGAAAAAAACCTATATTGGATGTTTTTGGAAATAACAGCCTACGAAAAACACAATATTTAATGGATGGTATCGGAAAACAGCTTAAGAAAAAAAAACAAACTGTAACGGCTAATATAGGAAAAAAACTCCAACGGAAATAAAACTTTTATTGGGCAATATTGGAAAAACATCCTACGAAAAAACCCAACCTTTAATGTCTGATAATGAAAAAACCGCCTACAAAAAACCCAACCTTCAATGGCTGATATTGGGAAAACCCGCCGGTGAATTATTTATTTTCAACGTGTTTATATTGAGTTATGACGTATGCTCAAAATATATCCGCAAAGCGTCGAACTTTCCAATAATAGAAATAATGTTAGCAATTATTACAATAAGAGGAATAATAATTGCAAAATAGTAAAATGTCGTTAATAATAATTTCATTAAATATATCCGCAAAGCGTAGAACTTTCCAATAATAGGTAACTAATCTAAATTAGTTAATTTTCGTAAATAATAATAATATTAATAATTAAAATAAGAGGAATAATAATTGCAAAATAGTAAGATGTCGTTAATAATAATTTCATTGAATGGATCCGCAAAGCATTGAACTTTCCAATAATAGGAATAATAATAGCAAATTAGTTAATTTTTTTTATTAATAATATTATTAATAATTAAAATATTTGAATAATTTATATTTTCATATAATTATAATTGGAGAAACCCGCCGGCTTTCTACTTTGAAGATTTATTTATTTTCAACTTTTTTATATTGAAAGATGACGTACGATGCATTATATATATCCGCATAGCGTTAAACTTTCGCGGCTAATAACTTTTTATTTAAACATTTTAACAAAAAAGTGCCCTAACAAACTTTGTTCAGCGTCTCATAATCTATTAACGTGAGTTTTTTCAGACCTGCAGATGGTAATCGGGTGACATACATAATACATACATATTACATCATTGTGCTTTTATGTTAGGAACCAGCACTTGACGCACGCTTCGCGCGCAAAGCGTGTGAGTTTATTCAGCTTGTCGCAGATGATTTTTTATTTGGAAACGTTTTGGAATGGTATTCTCTTTGAATGGCTAAATTTCAAAAAACCGCCTACGAATAAAACCACCAACTTGTTTATAATGTGTGATGACGTATTCTAAAAATTATTGAAAAAACACGCCTTCGGTGATTTGTTTATTTTCAACTTGTTTATATTGTGAGATGACGTAATCTCAAAATTTTTGGGAAAACCCGCTTTCGATGATTTGTTTTTTTTCAACTTGTTTATATTGAAAGATGACGTACGATGCATTATATATATCCGCATAGCGTTAAACTTTCGCGGCTAATAACTTTTTATTTAAACATTTTAACAAAAAAGTGCCCTAACCAACCGTGTTCAGCGTCTCATAATCTATCACCGTGAGTTTTTTCAGACCTGCAGATGGTAATCGGGTGACATACATAATACATACATATTACATCATTGTGCTTTTATGTTAGGAACCAGCACTTGACGCACGCTTCGCGCGCAAAGCGTGTGAGTTTATTCAGCTTGTCGCAGATGATTTTTTATTTGGAAACGTTTTGGAATGGTATTCTCTTTGAATGGCTAAATTTCAAAAAACCGCCTACGAATAAAACCACCTCTATTTATTTTCAACTTGTTTATAATGTGTGATGACGTATTCTAAAAATTATTGAAAAAACACGCCTTCGGTGATTTGTTTATTTTCAACTTGTTTATATTGTGAGATGACGTAATCTCAAAATTTTTGGGAAAACCCGCTTTCGATGATTTGTTTTTTTTCAACTTGTTTATATTGAAAGATGACGTACGATGCATTATATATATCCGCATAGCGTTAAACTTTCGCGGCTAATAACTTTTTATTTAAACATTTTAACAAAAAAGTGCCCTAACCAACCGTGTTCAGCGTCTCATAATCTATCAACGTGAGTTTTTTCAGACCTGCAGATGGTAATCGGGTGACATACATAATACATAATACATATTACATCATTGCGCTTTTATAGTAGGGAACCACCACTTGACGCATGCTTCGCGCGCAAAGCTCGTGAGTATTTTCAGCTAGTCGCAGATGGTTTTTCACTTGGAAACGTTTTGGAATGGTTTTCTCTTTGAATGGCTAAATTTGAAAAAACCGCCTAGGAAAAAAACAACCTTTATTGGCTGATATTGGAGAAACCGCCTACGAATAAAACCACCTTTATTTATTTTTAACTTGTTTATAATGTGTGATGACGTAATCTCAAAATTATAGGAAAAACACGCTTTCGTTGATTTGTTTATTTTCAACTTGTTTATATTGTGAGATGACGTAATCTCAAAATTTTTGGGAAAACCCGCTTTCGATGATTTGTTTTTTTTCAACTTGTTTATATTGAAAGATGACGTACGATGCATTATATATATCCGCATAGCGTTAAACTTTCGCGGCTAATAACTTTTTATTTAAACATTTTAACAAAAGAGTGCCCTAACCAACCGTGTTCAGCGTCTCATAATCTATCAACGCGAGTTTTTTCAGACCTGCAGATGGTAATCGGGTGACATACATAATACATAATACATATTACATCATTGCGCTTTTATAGTAGGGAACCACCACTTGACGCATGCTTCGCGCGCAAATCTCGTGAGTATTTTCAGCTAGTCGCAGATGGTTTTTCACTTGGAAACGTTTTGGAATGGTTTTCTCTTTGAATGGCTAAATTTGAAAAAACCGCCTAGGAAAAAAACAACCTTTATTGGCTGATATTGGAGAAACCGCCTACGAATAAAACCACCTTTATTTATTTTTAACTTGTTTATAATGTGTGATGACGTAATCTCAAAATTATAGGAAAAACACGCCTTCGGTGATTTGTTTATTTTCAACTTCTTTATATTGTTTGATGACGTAATCTCAAAATTTTTGGGAAAACCCGCTTTCGGTGATTTGATTATTTTCAACTCGTTTATATTCAGCGATGACGTACGATGCATTATATATATCCGCAAAGCGTTAAACTTTCGCGGCTAATAACTTTTTATTTAAACATTTTAACAAAAAAGTGCTCTAACAAACCGTGTTCAGCGTCTCATAATCTATCAACGTGAGTTTTTTCAGACCTGCAGATGGTAATCGGGTGACATACATAATACATAATACATATTACATCATTGCGCTTTTATAGTAGGGAACCACCACTTGACGCATGCTTCGCGCGCAAAGCTCGTGAGTATTTTCAGCTAGTCGCAGATGGTTTTTCACTTGGAAACGTTTTGGAATGGTTTTCTCTTTGAATGGCTAAATTTGAAAAAACCGCCTAGGAAAAAAACAACCTTTATTGGCTGATATTGGAGAAACCGCCTACGAATAAAACCACCTTTATTTATTTTTAACTTGTTTATAATGTGTGATGACGTAATCTCAAAATTATAGGAAAAACACGCCTTCGGTGATTTGTTTATTTTCAACTTCTTTATATTGTTTGATGACGTAATCTCAAAATTTTTGGGAAAACCCGCTTTCGGTGATTTGATTATTTTCAACTCGTTTATATTCAGCGATGACGTACGATGCATTATATATATCTGCAAAGCGTTAAACTTTCGCGGCTAATAACTTTTTATTTAAACATTTTAACAAAAAAGTGCTCTAACAAACCGTGTTCAGCGTCTCATAATCTATCAACGTGAGTTTTTTCAGACCTGCAGATGGTAATCGGGTGACATACATAATGCATAATACATAATACATAATACATCATTACGCTTTTATAGTAGGACCAGCACTTGACGCACGCTTCGCGCGCGAAGCGTGTGAGTTTTTACATATTAGTCGCACTCAAACCGCACTCTAAGCACAAAAACAATACCAATGCGCTAATATAGTAATAAATTTAGGCACGCTTCGCAAGCGAAGCGTGTGACTAAAATAGTTAGAAGCAGATGATTTTTCACTTGGACACGTTTTGGAATGGTATTTTATTTGATTGGATGATTTAAGAAAAAATGCCTAAGTAAAAAAAACCTTTAATGGGCGATTTGGAAAAAACAGCCTACGAAAAAAACCATGGTAATTGGGTGATAGTGAAAAAACCGCCTAAGAAAAACACAATTTATTTGATGGTATCGGAAAAACAGCCTACGAAAAAAACAAAATTTATTGGGTGATAGTGAAAAAACCGCCTACGAAATGAACAACATATTTTTGGTGATAGTGAAAAAAAGCCTAAGAAACAACCCAACTTTTAATGGCTGATAATGAAAAAGAACGCCTACAAAAAACCCAATCTTCAATGGCTGATATTGGAAAAACCCGCCGATGTACTACTTCGGTGATTTATTTATTTATTATATATAACTTGTTTATAATGAGTTATGACGTATGCTCAAATTATATTCGCAAAGCATTAAACTTCTTTATTTATTTTTCTTTAAATTTAATTAAATTTAATTAAATTTAAATAAATGCGTCGAACTTTCCAATAATAGGAATAATATTAGCAAATTAGTTAATTTTCGTAAATAATAATATTATTAATAATTAAAATAAGAAGAATAATAATTGCAAAATTGTAAAATGTCGTTAATAATAATTTCATTAAATGTAATCGCAAAGCGTCGAACTTTCCAATAATCGTAATAATATTAGCAAAATAGTTAATCTTCGTTAATAATAATAATTAAAATAAGAGGAATAATAATTGCAAAATAGTAAATTGTCGTTAATAATAATTTACTACTTCGGTGATTTATTTATTTTCAACTTGTTTATATTGAAAGATGACGTACGATGCATTATATATATCCACATAGCGTTTAACTTTCGCGGCTAATAACTTTTTATTTAAACATTTTAACAAAAAAGTGCCCTAACAAACCGTGTTCAGAGTCTCATAATCTATCAACGTGAGTTTTTTCAGACCTGTAGATGCTAATCGGGTGACATACATCATTGCGCTTTTATAGTAGGGACCAGCGCTTGACGCACGCTTTGCGCGCGTGTAAGTTTTTACATATTAATAGTAAAATTAGTCGCACTCAAATCGCACTCTAAGCTCAAAAACAACACCAATGTGCTATTATAGTAATAACTTTACGCATGCTTTGCGAAGCATGTGACTATTATAGCCAGTTGCATATGTTTTTTCACTAGAACACGTTTTGGAATGATCTTTTCTTTGAATGAATGATGTTGGGTGATAGTGATTGGGTGATAGTGAAAACACTGCCTACGAAAAAAACCTATATTGGATGTTTTTGGAAATAACATCCTACAAAAAACACAATATTTATTGAAAGGTATCGAAAAAAACAGCCTACGAAAAAATAACAAATTGTAACGGCTAATATAGAAAAAAACTCCTATGAAAAAAACAACTTTTATTGGGAAAAAATGCAACGAAAAAACCCAACCTTTAATGGCTGATAATAAAAAAAAACCGCCTACGAATAAACCCAACCTTTATTGGCTGATATTGGGAAAACCCGCCGATGTACTACTTCTTCGATTTATTTATTTTCAACTTGTTTATATTCAGCGATGGCGTACGTTGTTTTTTATATATCCGCAAAGCGTCGAACTTTACAATAATAGAAATAATATTAGCAACGTAGTTAATTTTTGTTTATAATAATATTATTAGAGGCGCTGGTGGCAGAGCGGTAGAGCGCTCGCCTGTCGATCATTAGGTCGGCAGTTCAAGCCTCACCGGCGTCACCAGCGTAACTCCCTTAAGCAAGGAGTTCACTCGCATTTGCTAAAGGGGTAGGCGCCTATAAATGGCTGCCTCTGCAAAGAACCCTTCAGTGGCCTTGAAGTCCTTTAGGATTTACGCCACTCTAAATATTGTCAAACATTATTATTATTATTAATTAAAATAAGAGGAATAATATTTCAAATTAGTAAATTGTCGTTAATAATAATTTTCAACTTGTTTATATAGTTTAATGACGTACGCTTATATTTATTGGGAAAACCCGCCTGCGTACTTCGGAGATTTGTTTATTTTCAATTTGTTTATACTGAGTTTGTTCAGCTAGTCACAGAGGATTTTTCACTTGGAATCGTTTTCGAATAATCTTCTTTTTAAATGGCTAACTTTGAAAAAATCGCCTACGAAAAAAACAACCTTCAATGGCTGATATTGAAAAAAAACAACTACGAATAAAACCACCTCTATTTATTTTCAACTTGTTTATATTGTGTGATGACGTAATCTCAAAATTATTGAGAAAACCTGTGTTCGGTGATTTGTTTATTTTAAAAAAGCGATATTGCAAAACTGCCTACGAAAAAAACCACATTTATTGGGTGATAGTGAAAAAACCAACAACGAAAAACACAATATTTATTGGATGGGATCGGGAAACACAACCTACGAAAAAACAACATATTTTGGGTGATGGTGAAAAAAGCCTAAGAAAAAACCCAACCTTTAATGGCTGATAATGAAAAAAACTGCCTGCAAAAAACCCAACCTTTAATGGCTGATATTGGGAAAACCCGCCGACGTACTACTTCGGTGAATTATTTATTTTCAACTTGTTTATATTGAGTTATGACGTATGCTCTTCATTTATTATATTATTAATAATTAAAATAAGAATAATAATAATTGCAAAATAATAAATTGTCTTTAATAATAATTTACAACTTGTTTAAATATGGGAAAACCCCGCCGACTACTACTTCGGTGATTTATTTATTTTCAACTTGTTTATATTGAAAGATGGCGTTGGATGCATTATATATATATATATATATATATATATTATATATATATATATATATATATATCCGCAAAGCGTTAAATTTTCGCAGCTAATAACTTTTTATTTAAACATTTTAACAAGAAAGTGCCCTAACAAACTGTGTTCAGCGTCTCATAATCTATCAACGTGAGTTTTTTCAGACCTGCAGATGCTAATCGGGTGACATACATAATACATACATCATTGCGCTTTTATAGTAGGGAACCAGCACTTGACGCACGCTTCGCGCGCGAAGCGTGTGAGTTTTTACATATTAGTAGTAAAGGTAGTCACAATCAAATCGCACTCTAAGCTCAAAAACAACACCAAAGCGCTATTATATTAATAACTTTACGCACGCTTCGCAAGCGAAGCATGTGACTATGTCAGCCAGTAGCAGATGATTTTTAACTTGAAAACGTTTTGGAATGGTCTTCTATTTGATTGGATGATTTTGGAAAAAATGCCTACGAAAAAAACCTAAAATGGGCTATATTGCAAAAATTAGCCTACGAAAAAAACCACATTTATTGTGTGATAGTGGAAAAACCGACTACGAAGAACACAATATTAATTTGATTTGATTGGGAAAAAACAAATTTACGAAGAAACAACATTTATTGGGTAATCGTGAAAAAACCGCCTATGAAAAACACAATATTAAATTAGTATCGAAAACAACAGCCTACGGAAATAACAACATTATTTGGGTGATAGTAAAAAAAAGCCTAAGAAAAAACCCAAACTTTAATGGGTGATAGTGAAAAAAAAGCCTAAGAAAAAACACAAACTTTAATGGCTGATAATGAAAAAACAGCCTACAAAAAAACCAAACCTTCAATGGCTGATATTGGGAAAACCCGCCGATGTACTACTTCGATGATTTATTTATTTTCAACTTGTTTATATTGAGTTATGACGTATGCTCAAAATTCCGCAAAGCGTCGAACTTTCCAATAATAGGAATAATATTAGCGTATTAGTTAATTTTCGTTAATAATAATAATTAAAATAAGAGGAATAATAATTTCAAAATAGTAAATTGTCGTTAATAATAATTTCATTAAATATATCCGCAATGCGTCGAACTTTCCAATAATAGGAAATTAATCTAAATTAGTTAATTTTCGTAAATAATAATATTATTAATAATTAAAATAAGAGGAATAATAATTGCAAAATAGTAAAATGTCGTTATTAATAATTTTATTAAATGTATCAGCAAAGCGTAGAACTTTCCAATAATAGGAATAATATTAGCAAATTAGTTAATTTTCTTTATTAATAATATTATTAATAATTTAAATATTGGAATAATTTATATTTTTATATAATTATAATTGGAAAAAACCCGCCGGCTTTCTATTTCGAAGATTTATTTATTTTGAACTAGTTTATATTGAAAGATGACGTACGATGCATTATATATATCCGCATAGCGTTAAACTTTCGCGGCTAATAACTTTTTATTTAAACATTTTAGCAAAAAATTGCCTTAACAAACCGTGTTCAGCGTCTCATAATCTATCAACGTGAGTTTTTTCAGACCTGCAGAAGCTAATCGGGTGACATAATACATACATATTGCATAATACATACATAATTGCGCTTTTATGTTGGAAACCAGCCCTTAACGCCCTCTTCCAGCGCGAAGCGTGTGAGTTTTTCTAGCTAGTCGCAGATACTTTTTCACTTGGAAACGTTGCGGAATGGTCTTCTCTTTGAATGGCTAAATTTGAAAAAACCGCCTACGAAAAAAAACACTTATTATCTGAAAAAACCACATTTATTGTGTGGTTGTGAAAAAACTGACTACGAAAAAAACAAAATTTATTGGATAGGATTGGGAAAAACAGCCTACGAAAAAAACAACATTTAAGTGGTGATAATGAAAAAACCGCCTACGAAAAACACATTATTAATAGGATAGTGTCGGAAAACACAGCCTACGAAAAAAACAACATATTTTGGATGGTAGTGAAAAAAAAGCCTAAGAAAAAACCCAACCTTTAATGGCTGATAATGAAAAAAACCGCCTGCAAAAAACCCAACCCTCAATGGCTGATATTGGGAAAACCCGCCGATGTACTACTTCGGTGATTTATTTATTTTCAACTTGTTTATATTGAGTTATGGCGTATGCTCAAAATATATCCGCGAACGTCCAACTTTCCAATAATTGGAATAATATTAGCAAATTAGTTAATTTTCGTAAATAATAATATTATTAATAATTAAAATAAGACGAATAATAATTACAAAATAGAAAAACCTTAATAATAATTTCATTAAATATTTCCGCAAAGCGACGAACTTTCCAACAATAGGAATAATATTAGCAAAATAGTTAATCTTCGTTAATAATAATAATTAAAATAAGAGGAATAATAATTGCAAAATAGTAAATTGTCGTTAATAATAATTTACAACTTGTTTAAAATTGGGAAAAACCCGCCGACTACTACTTCTGTAATTTATTTATTTTCAACTTGTTTATATTGAAAGATGACGTACGATTCCTTATATGGATATATATATATATATATATATATATATATATATGTATATTAATAATTGCAAAATAGTTAAATGTCGTTAATAATAATTTCATTAAATATTTCCGCAAAGCGTAGAACTTTCCAATAATAGGAATAATATTAGCAAATTAGTTAATTTTCGTTATTAATAATATTATTAATAATTAAAATAAGAAGAATAATAATTGCAAAATAGTAAATTGTCGTTAATAATAATTTACAACTTGTTTAAAATTGGGAAAAACCAGCCAACTACTACTTCGGCGATTTATTTATTTTTTTTTTTTTTATGATAGTTTATAGTCCTTTACACAAAGTGTTTTAAGACTGAATTGGCTGAGTAGGAAGCTCAGAAGTACTTCCAGTCGTGGATCAAAGGTTGATCCTTTTAACTGTCCCTCCTCCTTTATCCAGGCTTGGGACTGGCTCGCAATTAGCGAGGCGGAGTTGGCGATTTATTTATTTTCAACTTGTTTATATTGAAAGATGACGTTCGATGCATTATATATATCCGCAAAGCGTTAAACTTTCGCGTCTAATAACTTTTTATTTAAACATTTTAACAAAAAAGTGCCCTAACAAACCATGTTCAGCGTCTCATAATCTATCAACGTGAGTTTTTTCAGACCTGCAGATGGTAATCGGGTGACTTAGATAATACATAATACATACATATTACATCATTGCGCTTTTATGTTAGGAACCAGCACTTGACGCACGCTTCGCGCGCGTGTGAGTTTTTACATATTAATAGTAAAATTAGTCGTACTCTAAGCTCAAAAACAACACCTATGCGCTATTATAGTAATAACTTTACGCACGCTTCGCTTCTTGTGACTATTATAGCCAGTTGCATATGAACACGTTTTATAAAATAGTAAATTGTCGTTAATAATAATAATTTACAACTTGTTTAAAATTGGGAAAAACCCGCCGACTACTACTTCGGTGATTTATTTATTTTCAACTTGTTTATATTGAGTTATGGCGTATTCCAATAATAGGAATAATATTAGCAAATCAGTTAATTTTCGTAATTAATAATATTATTAATAATTAAAATAAGAGGAATAATAATAACAAAATATAAAAATGTCGTTAATAATAATTTCATTAAATATTTCCGCAAAGCGTCGAACTTTCCAATAATAGAAATAATATTAGCAAAATAGTTAATCTTCGTTAATAATAATAATTAAAATAAGAGGAATAATAATTGCAAAATAGTAAATTGTCGTTAATAATAATTTACATAAATAAAAAACCCGCCTACTACTACTTTGGTGATTTATTTATTTTCAACTTGTCTAAATTTAGCGATGACGAACGATGCTATATTTATCCGCAAAGCGTTAGACTTTCGCGGCTAATAACTTTTTATTTAAACAATTTAACAAAAAAGTGCCCTAACAAACCTTGTTCAGCGTCTCATAATCTATCAACGTGAGTTTTTTCAGACCTGCAGATGCTAATCGGGTGACATAATACATACATAATACATAATACATACATCATTGCGCTTTTATAGTAGGGACCAGCACTTGACGCACGCTTCGCGCGCAAAGCGTGTGAGTTTATTCAGCTTGTCGCAGATGATTTTTTATTTGGAAACGTTTTGGAACGGGAAAGCGACCGGGAACGGGAAAGCGACCGGGAACGGGAAAGCGACCGGGAACGGAAAAGCCACCGGGAACGGGAAAGCGACCGGGAACGGGAAAGCGACCGGGAACGCGGAAAGCGACCGGGAACGCGGAAA